>CM035225.1:35546898-35758457 GCA_020226215.1 Sindora glabra
ATGGGCTTATTTTGCCTCACAGAAATTATGCCTTCGAAGATCCCAAACTTTCTTCATAGCATCATCGTAAAACAAACGTTTCAGTAATGTTGATCAAATTGGAACAATCAAATTTACTGTAAAACCCAGAGAAGGTAAGCTTCAACAATTCAAAATTGGCTTGATTGTTGTTTGGCCACTGAAGTTGCAGAATGAGTCTAGTAGACAAACAGCGCTATTATCGAATTGCTGGAGTTTTGCATCTTTGAAACCCTATGATTCCGTTATCATTAACGTGGTTTCGTCAAGCATTGATAGATGAGTGTTCCAAGCCTGAGGCAAAATTAGCGAGTTGGGTTTTCCTTTTTCAATAAATCTTTAAATTGTGAAACGCAATTATAATATATTATTGTAAATCATATCAATAATCCCAATTTTACGCTACACGATATCTATATTTTTTTTATATTTTTTATAATTTTATTAGTTATAATAAATTTGCAATTGCAACCGCATATCATGACAATGACTTGCGACAAACACACGGTAAGCAAAGAATCTGAAAACTAATTAATGGATGATATTTATCTTTGAGATTTAATTAATCTTCAAGTTAACAAACAAATTTAAAAAGCATGACTAGTTTGCGGATTAAATAGTTAGCTGTTAAAATGGATTAATTGGTAAAGTTATCATTTTAAGAATATTTGACAAATAATTTATTTTATTAGTAGCTTATTGGGTTATTTTAGTTTATTAACTTTTTCAATTAGTTATTTCTTCTATTATTTTTTTGGTAATCGTAGTAGTGGTTAAACCATTAGACGCACACAGGCAGGAATCAGAAATTGAACCTTGGATGCAGCAGAAGGTCCAAAACTTTCAAGAAACATCAAATGCTACTTGAACCAAAGGTTCTTGATAGTTATTTTTTCTATTTAGTAAACATTTTAATCAATTAGTTTATTAACCTTAAATTAATCAACTAATTTAAAAAAAATTAGAGAACCCATTTTGAAATCAGTTATTTTTTTACTTGTCAAAGATGTATATTATTATAGTGGGTGAGTTAGATTATTGAGTTGCTCAATCAATTATTTTTTTATGTTTAGTAAATAGTTAATTCAATTAGTTTATTAGTCTTGAATCTATTAATTAAAAAAAAGTTAAAGAATCAAATATTTTTAAATAATTGATTTATTAAATATTTATAAAAAATCAAAATTGTCCTCAAATTATATTATAATAATAATGATAAATAATGGAAAAAAATTGAGCCTCATATTCTTAACATGCAATACCTATATCACCACGACTGTAGACTACTACACATCTTTAGTTTTATATATACTGATCTAATTTACATTAGAATAAAATAATTATTTATAAATAATAAATAATTATTTTTTATTAATTAAATTTATATAATAAAATTAATATTTTAATAAAATAATTATTATAATATATTAAATATATTATTATATAATTATTTAATAAATTTTAATCCTTTTTATATTAAAAAGTAAAAATTAATAAGATTAATTTATATATATATATAAATACTAGTCAAATAAATTCATATTCTTATATGTTATTTAATTTATACATAACTAGCTAATTTTATTGGATATTTTCATTCAAATAGTTAATATTATTAATTGGTCAAGTCAGCTAATACAATCAATTATTATCTAACAATTAATTAAATTAACTAATTATTAATATAATTATAAAATGGAACCCTTAACTAGGCGTCAACAGTGGGGGACCAATTTTGAATGAATTCTTTCTTATTAATCAATATTGATACTGAGTTTTTATATGTATAAAATTCTTTTTATAGGCATTTGAATTAATATAATCAAATATTATTACAGCATGTGCAAATAAATTTAAATTGGAAAAAATTATATATTTAATTAATGAAATTGTAATTCTTGATCTTGTGATGTTAATTCATTATTTATATATAATTCATTTTAAATTAGGCATTTTTTTCAAAAATGAGAAATTCAATTGTATTGATTATTCCTCATGCAATAACCCTTTAGGCTAAGGAAGTAGAAGTAGTAAACATTTCGATTAAAAAGATTCTGATATCAAATTAAATATAGATTATTTTCAAAAGTTTAAATTTTTAGAAAAACTCTAAGATTGATTTATTATTATTTTAACAAATCTAACTTATTGCAAAATAGTAGGAAATTTTTTTTTCACCAAATAAGTAGCATTAATCCAAACAAAATTTGGTCAAACATAAAATGAGTGGGAAAGGTAAACCAAATTAGTGTTACGAACATTTGTTAATTCTTCTGAGAATTTTGTGTTAAATATTTAAATTTCTATGATAAAATAAATCAGCAAAGTCAAAGTAATTAAATATTTTTTAATGATAATAATGATTTAATCATTAAATGAATATATGCAAAAATTAAGGATTAAATTCTAAATGCAAATGAATACATAAAATTTTTAACAAACATTAAATATCACTTGAACTAAATGCTTGAGGAAGTAATTAATTCATTAGATTATGTCAAATATGTATTTTACCACACCAATGACTTGTATTTTTATAATGACTTGATAATCTCATCCAGTAACCTGTATTTTACCACACTGCCTTGGGTACTAAACTTTTAAGGACACATTAGAATTCACTTATAATATAATACAAGGATTATTAGCTAATATAGTATAGCAATGTATAGAATAAAATAATAAAATAATACATAATATTTGATTTGTAATAATATAAAATAAAAATTTATATAAAAATATTTTTTCTTGTGATTGTTTTCATGATTTATAAGAATGTATATGTTTAAAAAATAAATAATTTAACCAAACCACATTTATATTTATATATAATTTAAATGATTTAAAATATATAGTTAAACCCAAATACCATCAAACAATGAGAGAAAAATGATGATTTATGTGATTATGAAATAGATAATTTTTCTTTTATTTAAATTTAGAATAATATATTTTAATGTAAGATAAGGGATATAAGAAAAAGATAAAGGATATATATATATATATATATATATATATATATATATATATATATATATATATATATATATATAATTTTTTTTTAAATGAGAGAAGTAATCTTTCTAATAAATGAAGAAGATAAAAGTATTATTTTTTTAAAATTTTGATAATTTAATATTGATCTTAATACTGTACTATTGACTCATCTTCTCTCTTATAAAAAGTGAATTATCTTATATAAAATTAGATGTATAAGAAATTTTTTTTGAATTAATTATATAATCTATTACATTATATAAGTTTTGATTATATAATACTATAAGTTTTATGTGGTACCAAAGGGATATTAACGTCTACTTCTTTCTAATATGAGAGGAATATAATTAAAAAAAAAAAGAAAGGAAGAAAGAGTGAATTCAAATTCCAAAAACAGTACCATTTTCAGAGATGAAACTAGAGTGCGGAAGAATCGCTGGGCAGATCTCCTTTGGCAGGAAGCACACTTGACATTGCATGGAAGAGATGCAATATTATGACAGCCGGTGGAGCCTGCCAAAGGAAAACTTGTCCTGTGATGTTGCCCCCGCGCTGCAGCACAGACCCACGCAGGATGGCTTCCGAGAATGCTATTTATGGATTGCTAGAAATCGCATATCCAATCGAAAAATGCTTTCCATTTTGTGTACTTTTCTGCCTTCATACGCACCTTTATTCCTTTCTCTCATAGCCGTTCGTTCTGGTAAAATAGTTTTACGTACGTTAAAGTAATTTCACATAATATACTATCACCCAAAAAATAAAATAAAATAAAATTTCATCAAGTTAAGTTCTGTACTTTAACATTGGATTGGCATGTGTTTCAATTATACATATTGTGTATATAATTTTAAATTGTGGTCCCCAGCACACAATATGGCCGTGCAACAATGGAATCATATTATAATTACATTTCTCCAGAAAATCAGAGTGGTGATGGATTGCGGCCACAATAAACCGCATAATGTTACGGTCATATCAGTCATAGCAATCACAATATATTATTTTTATAAAATAAAAGTTAAAAATTTTAATATTTTATTTGTAAATAAGTCTCATTTCACTTAATATGATGTTATCTTAAATTAAAATATCTAATATTAAATAGAATAAGCCAATTACTATAATAAAATTTTAATTATATATAGGAGTGAAAATAAATTAAATCTCCATGAATAGTTTATAGTTTGGTTCTATAAAAATATGACTCACTTTGTTTATTTTAATTAAATAAATTAAGCATAAGTCAATATACTAACTTATTTATTAAATAAATTTAACTCATTTAATTTTAAATTTGACTTGTTTACCTATTAGGTTGATCTATTTTGTTAATATATTATACTAATTTAGTTTACTTAAATTAATTGACTAATTATATAATAATTATTGCTACTTTTTTAATATTATTTTTTTTACTTTTTCAATTTAATCATCGATATTCTCTAATTTTAAAATTTATAAGTCATAAATTTATATTATTATATTATTTAATATTTTTATTTTAAATAAATATAGTTAAAATTTATTATGTTGAATTATTAAAACTTTCATAAAAATAAAGATAAAATTTTATTTATTTATTTATTTAATAAAATTATTTTTTTACTAAAGAACTTATTTATGATATGTATACTTAAATTTATAAGTACATTTTAAATTTTAATAGTTAAGCTTAAATAGACTAATAAATTTAGTTAGATTTCTTAAATTTCATAAATAAGTAATAAATTAAAATTTTGATTATAAAATCACAAGTCAGACCTAAGTTGATAAATTTTGAAATAGATATATTCTATTTACGTCAAAGCTTGAATTAATTTATTTCCATATCTAATTATATATTGTGTGGATAATCGAAAATTTCATAACGTCAACATCCGCAATTATAGTAAATGTACCGTAGCTCCAATCGGATCGTAACTACAATTTATAATTTTGATTGCGTGTTTCAAATATGATTCAACACCCCTTCAATTTACTTTAGATAATAGTTTTAAATTGTGATTTTCATCAGCGGTGGATCTAATTGACAGTGTTTTGGGCCAATTGTTCCACAAAAATTATTTTGTATACATATATAAACATTAACGATATACATTATATCCATAAATTTACATAAAATTCTATTCACAATTTATTTTTGTATCACTTAAGAAAATTATTTTAAATAAATATAAAAATATTGGAAACTTATTAATTACATGTAAGAATACGCACATAAAAGAGATATTTAAATAAATTAGATTTTATTTTTATTTAAATATTTAAATATTAATTATTTTATTTTATTTTTATATGTAAATGTTGGACTTAAAATTTCCGGAGTCGCTAATCTTCGGTCACAGTATTATTATTTAGTTCAATTTCACAACATGTAATTTTCTGTAATTTCTCCGCAATAGCAGTGTATTTCAGCATTTGTCTTTGATTTTGTTAATTATAAGGTAACTGTAACTCCAACTCCAGTCAAAATTTATATTGGCAAATGGATGATTGGACGGATATATATTGGATTATTAATGGAAGACTCTTTGTTAATTCATTTAATTATTTTAAATTTTAAATAAGTTATGGATTTACATATGACCTATACATATAGGGTAAGACTTGGTGTATTTATTTAATTATTATTATCTTGTATTATTTTATCAATATTATTTTTACACCACTATAATCTTTATCTTTTCATTATTAGTATTAAAAATAGTTTTCATTACCAAAAATTTTAAATTTATGGTTTTACGCCTAATTCAATTTTTTTATATGTTTTGGTCACTTACTGACGTGAGTAATTTTTTTTAAAAGAAGAATGGATGTAAATTAAGTTAAATTAAGTTTTGCCTAAAATAACTTAGACTTACATAAAAATTATGTGGTCTTACTAAACCTATGGGACTATTGTAGCTTGTATAGACTTAATTTATGTATAAATATTTTAAAGTTTGACTTAAGCTATTAATATATTTAGGCTTATAAACTATATAGGTTTTACAGGGCTTTAATTAATATGACCTAATTTATTTTACAAAATGAGTAAAAATTAGACCAAACTTAATTTATTTTGCAAATAAGCTAAAAATAGATTAGTTCAAAAGGATTAAATGGCTTACTCTCACTTGGGATATATTTTCAAGTAATATGTCATATTTGATATTTTAAAACTTATTTTGTTATTTAAAAATAAACTAATTAATATTATTTCATAATTAAATACATAAATCCTCAATTCTATATTATAACACAAGATTGATAAACATAGAAAAATAAAAAAATAGTAATAGATTTATATTGTAGTATAAAATATGAGTAAATTTTTAATTATTATTTTATTGAATATTCATTTTAATTATAGAATAAAAAATATAAAGTTGATGGATATCAGATATTCATGAATTGATAATAAATAACATTTTTATAAATGAATATATATTTCATCCATTTATTTGACCTATAGAAAATAATGAATAAATTTTTAAAGATGAATGGATTATATGAGAATCGATGATCTCTATCCATTTACCATCCCAATTTACAACTATGTTCTAGATAAGTGGCGTACTGAAATCTAGATTAAGTTGTGAATTTGTGTTAATAATTTCTGATATGAAAGCTTTATTAAATTATTGGGAAATGGGAATATTATATACCGACTGTAGTAAGTAGTAAAGTTTAGCAAAGGTCGAAGCGCAGGTGGACCACCCTAAAACCAGAAAGGTTGAAACTCCTTTTTCCTTCTATTAAAGTCCTAATGGAGAGGCTCAGTAAGAATTGTCTTTCCATCGGCATATTAACTAGCTGATGACACGATTGTCTTCGGGATTGGATACGTGCATACATGATTTAATTTAGGTTAAAATTTTGGTTAGTTGATGGGTACATAATTTATATAATTACTATTAATAAAAATTGAAATAGATACAAATAAAAGCAGTTGAAAAGTTAATTATTATGTTAGCTTTTTTTAACAAGAATGAAGTCGTAAATTTTTAAGGTAGTGGGTACATAAATTTTGTGCCCACTAAGCATCTATTTTTTTTTTCTTTTTTTAACTCATATACAAAAGCAAGGATAAAGTTTTGGTAGCAGAAAAATTATTTTTTAAGACGTTAATATTAAAAGTGTTCTCAGAATTATATCAGTAAATAGCACTACTCCAAAGACTATAGCAATAGCATAGAATTGGCAGAATTCAGAATGCTGATTATATCCTAAGGTTTATGAAGGTTGTTGATTTGATAGTAGAAGGAGGAGCTCAATGGGACAGACTGAAGTTATCTCATCCATTTGATCTATTCATTGCAAAGGAAATCTGGTATATGCCAATTAGTTCATTGGGGGTTGCTGATAAAAGAATTTGTCCTTATTATTGTAATCGTGAGTATAAAGTCAAAAGTGCCTACCATGTGGTTAAGGGCATGGAATAAATTCATCATTAGGAAGCTTCCTTTTCTTATCAATACCTAAAAAGCTATAAAAATTTATTTGGAACTCCAAAATCATTCCTAGAGTAAAAAAATTTATTTGATAAGCCTATAGAAATAGCCTTCCTACGAAAGTTAATTTGACAAAGATCAGAATAGTCCAAGATAGTGCTTGTCCTTTATGTTCCTGTCGAAATGAATATGTGGAACATATGTTATTAATTTGTGAATTAACTAGACAAGGATTGTTTGGTTCTCCATTGTAGTGGCATACTGATGAATGGAAGGTCTCTAGATTAGATAAATGACTATTAAATGGGTGTGTTTGGCTGAAAAAGATAGCTTCTAGTCGTGATGACTTGATGACATTAATGTTTGATATCTATTAGGAAGGGAGCAATAAGATGGTGTTCGATTTTAAGAAGTCTAATCCTATTTTCACCATAGAGAAAACCAAAAACAAACTTTTAGAGATTTTATACTAGTTAGCAATTGTTCAAATAGAGGAAGTCAAGATTCAGATAATGTTTTGACCCCCATAAAATGGCAACCTTTGCAAGGTTTAGATTATAAAGAAAATGTTGATGCTGCATTTAATGTAAATAAAAAAAAACTCTTTTAATAGTTTTTCATGATTGTAGTGGAAAAAATTATCTTAGGGTAAACTAGGTATTTCTATGCTAATTCAACTTTGGTAGCAGAAGCTATTGCTTTGAGAGAAACAATTTACTCAGCATATAGTTTTGATTTGGATAATATCATCTTTGAATCTAACAATAAGAATATTATTCAAGTCTATAACCAAGTGATTCATTGTTCAAAAATTTCAGCAATCATGCAAGATGTTTAGTTGTTTGCTTCTAGATTTTCTAATGTTAGCTTCTGTTGGATTCCAAGGAAGTTAAATTCATTAGTTTATTGGCTGGCTAGGAACTGCTTAGTTAGCTCTTATCTTTCTTTTTGGTCTTCTATGCACCCTAATCCCCTTAAATCTTTGTTAAATGTAGATATGATTCATGTTTAAGTTTTTACTTTTAAGGACCTATAATTTTGTTTTTGATTTTGTTGTGAGAGCCTATATTGTATAGGACTATTTTTGTTAGTCTTTTCAAGTAGTAGAGATATTTTTTTTCCTTTTTGGTTTGTTATGGGACCTTACTTTTAGTTCTTCTTGGATGAGGAGTCTTTGTAAAAGGTGCTTTAGTTTTTGTTGTGTTGTTGTGGGGGGGGGGATTCTTTTGATTTTGGTGTTGGCAGAGTACCCTATCATTTCTTATTTATCTTTTAGGCTTATTTTCTTTTCTCATTTTCTTGCATTGTTTTGTTGAAAAAAAAAAGAACAAATATAAGAATTTTTAATAGTGGTGATATGACTTTTTTTGTATTTTTTATCAAGTGTCTTCATTTCTATAACTTTTTCCCAAATACCTTACTTTTAAAATTATTTAAAGGCTTGATGTCACCAATTATTTCACCACCTCCTTTTTGCTAGTGATGCCTTCTCTTGCCAATCATAGTGACACTCTTCTTTGCCTAAATAATCATCACCTCTCATTACACTTCAACTTAAGTGATCACCTATATCATCGTTGTCTCACATTTCTCCCTTAGTCACCATCAATTCATTTTCCCCTTACTTATATACATAAGTGGATAGAAATTAATGAAAAGAAAATAAATTAAAAATAATTTTTTTGGTTACAAGATGAAAAAAAGGATAAAAGAGATAATAAGTAAAGAAAAAGAGTGAGATCCACCAAAATATTTTCTTTGCACAAATAGGTGGAAAAGGATTAAAAAACTAACTTTTCCAATGTTGTCATTAATTTTTTAATTTAAAATTTAATTTGAAGCATAAAATATTCAATCAACTAATTTTATTTTTTTCTTTTACTTTTTTATCCAAATAAGTAAGGAAAAATTATTTTTTCTCCTTTTCTTTCTGTTTATTTTCTCCTCATTCAAATAAGAAAGAGGAAAACCTTTTCCTTTTATTTTCTTGCTTCTTATTTAATTTGCTTTTCTTTCTCTTTCTTTTTTTTTTACCTTCCATCCAAGCAAAGAGTTAGAGTTAGGTTACAAACTAACTATTAGACCTTCATCTTCACCTTGCCTTTTCACCTTCACTTAAGGGTTTTGCTATGTGTGCCTAGTCTAGTATAGACAACTCATGGTAACCATACAATATTGTATAGTGCTCGTCTCACTACTTTACTATTTTACAATATTAGAATTCATATGACAACTATGCAACCACTACCTTTCTTGAACATTTTGACCTCTAACAATATGGTTGTATAAGACCCTCATATATGAACTCAAAAACTTAAGTTTTTATTTATTATTTAGTTAATACCTTGCTTATTCTCACACCCCTTAAGTATTTAAAATATTTTATGTGATAATAATAACTCATTATAAAGAAATATAAGATAAAATCTTACATAAAAAATAATTAATTATTTTGAGAAGATTTGAAATAAAATTTTGGGTGTGAAAACTTAAAAAAAAGGGATAAATAAAAGTAAGTGTATGAGTATGAAAAAGATTTAAAACATCTTTCCAAATTTACCTGTAGTTACACTTCCCTTTTTTATTCATTTTTATCAACCCTCCATCCGTCATTTCTTCCAAACAAAGACCCTAAACTCCATCTTTTTCTTCTTCTTCTTCTCATCTCATCATCCAACTAAGACAATAATCATTATCAGCCACTTGTATTCCTTAATATAAGTAATGTAAGACCCTTAAACTTTGACCTTTACATGGTGTTCTCCTACTCCTTTCTTGGATTGAAGATGTTTAATGGCTTTTGCTCAAAAAAGGGATTTTGAACCTTAACTTTAATATTTTAGTTTTTGGTAATTAGGAGTTATCAACCTATAATTCTAATGTGTACACCGCAATGCATCAAAATTGCATTAAAATTACTTGCTGAAAAATAATGTTGTATAGTGGCACAACTAGGTTCTACTCCTAGTGGTCCTTTAATTTTATCTTTTCTAAATGATTTTCTAACAATGTATGCACAATTATTGAATTATTTATGCAATGAAAATGTGAAGAACTAATGCAAACAGAATGCAATATAATAAAATAGAATGTTGTCACAAAAATAGAATGCTGTGCTGTATGCAAAATGCTATATTATGTAGTATGTAGAACAAAATTAAAATTAAGGGGGGCTTGGTTGCACGAATTTAAGCTCAAAATAGAAGTAAAATAGAAATAAAATAGAAGAGAAATCAATGAAATCAAACAATTGATTCAAGAAAATTTAAAGCCCTAAATTGGATTAATCATAGATCAGTTTAGGATTTAATTTTTTTTCTAATTAATTCTTTAACCTTAAATTACCCAGAATCCTTGTAATAATTCATGAATTATATGCTAGAGAATTGCTTAGGATTTGATCAATTAAGATTAGTTGAATTAAGTAATTACTATAATCTCTAACCTAGATCGAAATTGATTTATGAATAGAATTCAGTTGAATTGAGAAACCAAATTAGAAATCTCCAAATTAATCCTTTAACCCTCTATCCTTATGCATAAAAATATGATTTATTAACTATGATTTCATAACAAAATAGCCAAGAAATTAGAAATTACAAGAGTGAATATTAATTATATCAAATCAACATTCAATACAAGGAATCTTAAGACTTTCAGCATAAGTAAATAGAGAAAGAGAAAAATTAATTAAGAAAGTTCAACATTACAAATCATGATCTCATAATCCTCAAAAGGATAGCCTCAACTCCTTGAATCAACCACAACTTTGGGCTTCCATTGATGAAGACTAAAGAAGAAACAAGAAGAAGAAGGCTGTTTATTGAATAATGTGTGTAATCTAAACTGTATTATTCTCTTTAGCCTTCTAGCCTATTTATATAACCTAATTAGCCTAAAACCTTATTGGACTAGGATTAAGTGTCTCTTAGAATTACAATTATAATAATAAGGATTTTCAAAATTTTTAGAAGCTCAAACCTATTTAAATTAAATCTCTAGAAGCTGTATTAGGGAATTCCTATGGGCTTGTCTTCCAACAAAATAAGACCATGAAATCGATGAATTCTAGAACATTCATAAACATAAAAGTTGTAAGCCTATGTCTTTTGAGAATTTAGCCACTAGTTTCAGGTTAATTAGACCACTATAACTCCAGATATGACTTAAATACAGAATCAGGTTCAATTGGGATAAAAATATGGCTTTAGCTTCTCGGCCAAGTAAAGGCTTGAAGAAGTTTGAATTGGACTTTGACCAAAACATAAAAAAGTTATAGATCTCTCTTTTAATTTTCTATCATAATTCGACATTCGAAGGCCAAGATATGACTGAGAAATAGAAATAGTGTCAAAATCTAGTATTTATCGAATAAATTCACAAACTTATAAAATCAATCCAAAATTATAAAACAAGGCCTATTTTGTAAAATTAAGCAAATATAATGCCTAAGAGACATAAAATAGGAGAAAATAAAATAGTAAATATTTTTCTCATCAAATTCCTTCTAGTTACTATTTCCTTCATACAAGCTAAGTAAGTATTCTAGTTAAATTTCAATGATTTAGATGAGTTTAGTTAAGTAGATTTAGGTTCTTTTATTCTTTGATTCTTGAAGAAATGGTGTGATTGAAGGTTTTTTGAATGGATTTCTTGATGGATTTAGTGTAAATATTATTATAGATGCAAGATATAGTAGTTGGACTATGTATTAAGACTTGTGGTGTGAGATTTTAGTAAAGTACTCTTGGATGAGTAGTATTTCTATAGGAAAGAATCTACAAAAATTAGGCTATAGTTAATTATATAGTAAACTATGCCCAAAAAAATACTTTTTGGATAAACATAGTCGATTATATAGTTGATTATACCCTAAAGAATTACTCTTTGGTAGTTATAGATGACTATATAGTTGGCTATGTGCCTAAAAGTGCTCTGAGAGACTGTATAATAAACTATATAATCAATTATCAGCCTAAAACCTTGCTTTCTAGACCTTTATAGTTGACTATAGCCCTCATATTTTATTATTAACCATTTTTTAATGTTATAGTTTGTGATTGGTCTCTTGATGTTAATATAAGCTTATTATACATTGAATCATGATGAATGAAATGTGTAAAACTATACTTCCTAAGCATATTATCAATGATTTTTTTATGAAATTTAATATTAAATTATGCTAATATCATGAAAATTAATTTAGGGGTGGATTGATATTGCTTATGAATCAAACACTAGATCCAATAGTAGCTTGTAAGGGAAAAGATTGACTTGGAAAGACTAAGATAAACTTATGAGAGATAAAGCTAGATAGGAGTTATAAAAAGATTTACTTGCTTTCTAATTTATTTGTTCTTGCATTATTATTGAATTGATACCTTTGAATTAAGTGACTTGTGAAGTGTTGCTACTATTATAAATATGAAAATACTATTGGACTATTATAATTGAATTGTGAAATTATGGATATGAATGTAGATTCAATTTCTTTGATAAGTGTGATGTTGTAAAAAGAGTTGTATAATTGTAATTATGTTTAATATTGTATGTCTCTATATTTGGCTCCCTAATAAATAGATCACTTCTTAGAATACCCTTTTTTTTCCTTTTGGCCAAGGTATAGGATCCCATTGACCTTTTTGCGATTTTTGTAGAACTTATGATATGTTATAATGGAGTTTTAAGTATCTTTCCAAATATCATTGTATACTCACTGAATTTCTTAGAAAACTCATTATCACTTTTTATGTTCTTTTCCAGAGAGAATTTTTTCCTTAAGTGCTTAATTATTGTCTAGTAAGAAGAAAGTGAGCTTATTTGTGTACTTTGGTGCTAAGGTAAGTCACAAGATAGTCGGAATTGATATTTGTGCATATGTTTAATGCATGATGAATCTTTAATCATTTATCTTTGTTCCTCATGTTGCTTATATTTGTTACAAGGTATGACATTATTACATATTTCTAGTTGCATTATTCATTTAGGTAAGCCTAGTAAGCTCTCCATGCTAGTCATGTGCCCTAAGGTGGGGCATGATAATAGTAATATTAGAGCATGGTCTAGGGTATAAGAATGCTTTTTTATTTCAAATCATGATTTAGAGGTTTCCAACTATCTAAGTGAATTATTTTAGAAACCAAGCCCCTAATTCTAGGTCGATAACTATAAAAAATAGGAACATTGTCAGAATTATTATTATCTTCCTATATGCCACAGTCTCCCTGAGTCACTTTCAACCATAAGTAGCTGAGGATAATTAGCATAAGTATCCTCTCTATGGAAAATAATTGTGATATCTAAATTGGTAAGGACTTTTAGTTTTAATAATGATTATGGTTGAAATGAATTAATGAGGTGACTTTAACCACATAATGATAATGTAAAACTTAAAGTTTCATAGTATTTAAATTAGCATAACAAAAACTGGAACTACAACTCTAGTTAGACATTACGAAAAAAATTTTGGTAAGTCGGTTATACCTTAAGCAAATGGACGTTCATATGTTTTGTTTCAGGGTTAACATAGGAGGATTATGCATTAAAACAAAAGATAATAAAAAGTTAGAAAACTTGAACTACTTTATAAAGGTCTAGATTGAATCTCTTTAGGTAGTGCTAGTTTCTAAGGTGCTTTGTATGGGTGCAAGTGAGATAGGAATCTATGAATTTCATAGTTTTATAGATATGAGCACAATTATGTCAAGTGCTACAAAGAGCCTTTTAGTTACTTTGAATGCTTGGCCTAAGGACATTAAGCATAATAACCATAACTTTAAGACTACTAGGACTTTGATGGGTGTAATGATGGACTCACTTTTTAAATAATAGTTTTGGTTAAACTAAAAAGTGAGAAATTACTCTCTAGGGTTATTTGGTTTAAATCAAAAAATGCAAAGGAATTGAAAAAAATTAAGGTAAAAAAATGAGGAATAACCTTTAATTATTTAATTAACTTAGTTCAAACAATAAAAGAGATCAAAATCCTTTTATTATCATTAGTAGTATAATTATGTTATTATTATATTTTATTTGTTATAATTATGTACAACTATTTTATTATTCATTATTTATTATTATTATTACTTTCATTATTAATACAAAATTAGGGAAAATAATTCAAATAGATAGTTAAAGATTGTTAATGGTTGATACACATGATTGCTAAACAAATGTTGGAAATAATTGAGTGAGCAGTACAAAAAGGTTCATAGCAAATCACCATATAATACAACTTTGTTTGTGATTATGAGAAACAAAGGTGCTGTGTAAGCAAGTTACTACATCTTTTCCACATTGGTTCATAATTAAACTAACATCTAATGTTTAACGCATAATTACAAAAATACCTCAAGAAATTTGCAATGTTACCTATAAATAAGAATCGATGTTTAATATTTGGCTACTTTTTGAACCTAATGGTTCATCTTCATTTTTCACAATGTTTTCTAAAAGCAAGCATTGTGGAAAGTTTTTGGACGCTTCTATATGTTTTGTAGGAGAAAATTCTAGTTTATAAAGTTGGATTTTCTTTTTGAATTAATGTAATAAGTTGTACTTATTTATAAAAACACTATCATATTATTATATATGCTAGTTTTCTCATTAGTAGATGTTAATGTGGCAGCATTAAACAACAATTTTATAATAGTGAAAATTAATTCAATTGATTACAATATATCAAATTTAGAAATAAAGAAAATTACTTAAATAAAATAAGTAATTAGTTGATAAATCATTCATCCTTCCAACGCATTAGTTGAGGGATATAATAAGTTTAAAAATTATCTAAAATGATTTAATTTTAATATATCAATAATTAAGATTTGATGTAAATAATTTAAAATTAAATAGTCTCGCATTGTTATTTTTATTTCTCATCATTCATCTCGATGGTTTATTCTTCACAATGAAGAGAAGTTAACCATTTTGTGCTTTCACTCTTTAGAAATTTTTTATTTGATACGTCAACATTCATAAAATTTTAAATTACTGATATTTTGCTTAATAAGTTTGCAATTTTGTAATGAAAAAAATATAAGTAAAATTTCATAAATGTTTATTATGAAGTTCTTAATTATACTTTTATAATTTGTAAGTTAATCCTACTTTGAATTCTCTTAGTTTTAAGTTCCTTTTGGGTAATATTATTAGCTTTTCATATTTTTTTCAAAATATAGTTCTTTTGGACTCTAGCAACGATCATATCAATTTATTTTCGGATAACACAACACTTATATAAAATTCTTCAATTTAAATTAAAACAAATTTGCAATACGAAAGCATTTAAATCTGAACGCACGCCTATGAAGACCTATTTCCTCACAGCTTCAATACAACGAAAAGTTTAACTTCTAGCCATCAAAACAAAAATTCAGTTTTATAATTCTGTAAAAAAAATATTTTAAGATAAATGATAATATATATATAATTATAAATTATATTTTTATAATCTACTTTTGTACTTTTTTGTCAAAAAGTATTTTTAATGACCAAAAGTTAAAATTTTTATTTTTATACATATATATTTTTATTTTTATACACATATGAGAGATAATTTCATAATATAATATATAACGAGTATAATTAATATTTTTATAATAATATAAATTATTACCTATATTATAATCAAGAAGAGTATGTTTCTAAATATAAAGATATATTTATTTTACACATATTTATACAATCATTTAATAGGAATAATATATATTATAGGGTATATATAATTATGGTGTACACGAAGGTACTGAAGCAAATCACTACATAATTTTCATACCTTTAAATAGTGAATTTTTTCTAACTTAATAAAGATATTTGTCCAAAATTCCAAGTTATTAAGGAAAATTGAATTATTACTTTGAAAATCAGAAAATGAACTAAATTCATGAAAGTGTAAATCCCCCTTAACTTCTTCTTCATCATTATGAATTGAATCTAAATCGCGAGTGACAGGAGAATACTTAGCACTTTATTACATGGGGCTCTATCAAAATTTTTCATTATTCTTGGATGATTGCTGCTGTACTAGCATTATAGGCTTGGATTTGTTTATGCAATGGTCATTATGTTTCTTAAACCATATTGCCTATCAAATTGATTTCAAAATAATAGATTTTTCTAGATTTCATTGGCATGGTTTTCTAGCTTTATAGACTTTCAGATTCTATCTCCTTTTGCACTAAATCTTTCATATCTTATAAGATTTTTTTAGATTAAATTTCAACATGGTTATCTGACTGGAAATTCATAACTGGCAAATTAGCTAGTTTTTACAAAATTTGAACCTTCAAATTATGATGCCTTAAAAATTGAATCATATATATAAATTTTTGATAAATTTACATCACCAAAATAAGGTTTTGAATTAAAATCCATAAACTTAAGGCTTTATATAAAAACATCATTT
Source organism: Sindora glabra (assembly GCA_020226215.1). NCBI lineage: Eukaryota > Viridiplantae > Streptophyta > Magnoliopsida > Fabales > Fabaceae > Sindora > Sindora glabra. The sequence goes on from CM035225.1 coordinate 35,563,756, forward strand.
ATGCAAAGCCTTTTTTTATAACAATTTTTTTTCAAATGTTATATATTTGGATTAATTTAACAACTTATAAATTCCTGATGAATATGGCAGTTTAGTTGTTGGTGTTATATATTTGGATTAATCCAACGCCATGTAAATTTCTGAGTATAAGAAAAATCAAAACTTATGGAATTTGAAAGCTTCCTCGCTGGGGGACATTAATCATATTACACAAAATTAGATGGATTTAATTTTTTGGGTAAAAATATTTGATAGATTTTAGATTTCGTTTCTACTGTATTCAATGATTGTGAGTTCTAGAAAATTTTGAATTTATATAAGTGTGTATCATTTTGTATTTTCACCCCTCAACTTCATCTATTTCTCAAAATTATAAGTAATTTATTTCCACTGTTTTTGGAAAATAAATCTATATCCCCCTTCAATGATCTTAAAGCAATTAGCTTATTAATTTATTTTAACATTTGTAATGAAATTCCCAAAAGTCTTAAAATCGTTTTTCAATTAAAAAAATTTAAAAATAGTGAAATAGAACGGAAGTTTAAAATATTTCAATTAAACATACATTGATTTTATGAGCTAAAATCGCTACCATACAATCTATAGTAAGATGAGGCACTCAAGGCCTAATCATTGAGGAAAATTTTTAGTCCTATTATAGTATTGAAAGTTTAATAATACTATTTTTTATTTTTTACCTAAGATTGTTCTATAAAGTGCACAATTTTAAAGTTTGTTCTTGTGCATGGCCTCCAAATGTTGACATATATTCTAAGTCCATAAAAGTAAGCTTTTGAAACATGTGTATATAATGAAGAAGCAGAGAATCTAAATCTAAATGCAGCTTCTGGTTTCCACGTTCACGTACCTTTTGGGTCCATTACTTGCTTCTCAGTGATGGATGGCCATGCTGCGATGTCTTCCCTCTCATGTGTAGCATTACTCAGCGTATTCTCTGTCTGCCTTCGCTTTCTTCTACTTTATCTTCAACAAAATCAGATTCCTTGCAAATGGAAAACATAAAATCCAAGATTGCTTTTGTGAGTTACATTAAATTTGGCCTTACAAACTCACATAGGGACGCCCAAAATTTTCTGTAAATTGGCCTATTCTAATTTCCCAACAAAGCAATGCTCTATATGCAGTGAAATGGAATTTGAAATTAAATTTCAAATATAAATCAAAAGTTACTGTTTAGACAGAAGATGATGATAACATAAATCTATAAAATTTAATTCAATAATTATAAAATATTTAAAAATATTTTTATTTCCGATGACATATTATAATACATAATTGTAATATTATGCATAATATTATTATTGCGAGTCGTAATTGTATATGTGCATATTATTTCAATTAAAGCAATTTGCCCGTCAGAACTAATAAAATCATGCAGGTCACTATTTGCAACCGCATTGAGATCTGTTGGACGATGAAAAAGACAGAATAAAACTTGAATAAAGTGACGCCAATATTTGCCATTGTTTCAAGGGCAAAATAGAATTTCTTCAACCCAATATGCATGTGGAATATATTCAAGTTCAGTACACGTTAGAACTTGACTAAAGTAACGCCAATATTTGATCCTTTGGCAAATGGACTAAGACAATGAAAAGATAGTCAATTTGAAGTTTATTTACAGCTGGAAGAGTTATTAAAAGGTGAAAGAATAAGGGAGAAAGTGTAAAATATTCTTTTTAATTTTGGGTAACTGAATTTTGTTTTCTTTAATTTTAAAAATTTAGATATTACTTCTTTAAATTATGCAAAACTTAGAATTGATAAGCATCATTAATTTAATTTCTCATTTTATTAAATTATATTGCTTTTATAATTTTTTAATAATAATTATAATAGTATAGTATATTAATTTATCTTGCCAATTTTTTCACATAATTTCATTATTTATTCCTAAGTATTTAATTAAAATTATATATATCTAATAAAAAAATTATTAATTATATGACATTAAAATTAATTACAAAAAATATGAAACAAACTAATATATTATAGTACTATAATTCTTGTTTAAAAAATGTATAAAAAAATCATGTAACTCAATAAAATGAGAAATTAAATCAATACTAAATGCTAATCGTAGATTTTGTTTTGTTTAAAAGGATAATACTTAAATTTTGAAAATTAAAGGGAATAAAATTTAACTACTCCAAAATAAATTTTGCATTTTCCCCTACAATAAAACTCTTAACTAAAAACTACCCGTTTTTGTGAGGAAGGCATCGTCCCATAGGATATGCTCTTTGTGGGAACCAATAAATAACATTGAAAGAGAAGCCAGCTGATACAAGCTAGTTATGTCTGGTGGCTTCCCAGTGCAGCATAATTACCGGGAAAGATCTCCATTGGCAGGTAGCTTAAATCATCAACTGCATCTCCATGCATGGTGTGCTCTCTGCCAAAGGAGATTTGCCCAGCAATTACGCTGCACCTCCGTTTTTGTTTTTATTGCCATTTCTTATATATGAAGGCGATTTTTCTATTTTCAAGAAATCTCGACCTCTAACTTCTCCATGCACAAGGTTGTTAACATGTTCTATATTTTTCTATCCGTTTTTGCGATACAGGCATAAGCCACTTGATATATACATATACACGCGATGCTTTTCAATTTTAGAAAACCGTAAAAAAAAGTTGGAAAAAAATTAACAATTTAGTCAGAAATTGCAATAAACGTCAACTGCGGACCAGATTTTTTTTTTTTTTGGGCTTATTATTCAGAGCTTTGTACTTCCAAAAATTTAATAATCACTCGGCATCTATCATTAGTAGAAAATATCATCACCAAATTATTACAAGTAATGTTTTCAATTGAAGGCAAACAACAATTAGAAAGGTCACTGAATTGGGGGCTGAGGTTCAAAATTTCAAATCTAGTATGGAAGATTTGATGCATCGCTTTAGAATTTGCCCAGTAGAATGAAGCATTTGGATTATGAAATAAAATTTTCAAAGGAGTTACCATGAACAATGGAAGTAACTCTTTCAAGCAATGTTTTAACCAAATTAGTTTTTGTTAAACGTTTTGTCATTTCTTTCGGATAAAATACCATTTTAATGTTTTTTACGAAACTTATTTCCGTTTTACCGTCTTTTGAAAACTTATTACTAAAATACGCACGGAGGGGGGGCACCATTTGGGTTGGTGCCATTTGGGGGGCGCCATCCAGGATGGCGCCTCTGGGAAGCTTTGAGGGCGCCATTCAAGGTGGCGCCCTCGGTCCTATTTTTTGTAATTTTTCCTCTAAAAAATAATTAATTTTGATATCATTTGAAAATAAAAATTTTAAAATAAATAATATATGATTGTGACTCAAAATAAATTACTCATTTTATAATTATATTTGATGTCATATAAAAATATGTTAACTCCACTTTGATATCTAATACATAAATTTATTATAGGAATTAAATAAGAAAGTAGTTAATGATAATAATATAATGAATAAAAATAATAAATATTTAGTAAATAATTAAATATTATTTAAAAAATATAGGATCAATAAAGAATAATTACGTAATTTATATTAATGTCTCTCAAAATTTGATCCAATGACACTTAATATTTATCAATTTTTGAAATTATAAACTTCTAACGTTTGGAATTATATTATTACAAGTAATTATTTAATATGTTATTACACATAAGTAAATTTATTGAATTATTCAATAATATTCTTTATATACGAAGTTGAAGATTGTTAAAAATGAAAAGAAATATAACGAAATAAATATGTTTTTCTTATTTTGTATTTATTTCAATAATATTCTTGTCACTTTGTATTTATCTCAATAAAATTATTTTTATTTTGTAACAAAGTAAATGCGAAATGATGAGGTTGAAGATAGTTGAAAATTTAAAAAAATGTGATTATTTTGTTACAATAATCTTTTCATTTTGTAATGAAATCAAAATTGTAACATGAATTAGTTATTTTTTATTTCGTCACAATAATAAAATATTTTGGCAATGAGAGGGAAAAGTACCGATTAACTATTTTTTAAGAAACTATTATTCGTTTTATTGTTCCTTCGAAACATTTTATCGAAATAAGTACAGAAGATACGCACAGCGATGGAGAGACGCCAAATGGCGTGTAGAGGTACGCTAGACGAAATGGCATCGTTGACGCTGAAGGGAAGGGACGGCAGGCAATATAGCACCTTTGGCCTACGGCACTCTTGCTCCTCATTTAATATGTTAATTAGCCGATGACCGTGTCAACTGTGAATCCAAGAGACTTGAATTTTGGTACTGTACATGGGCAGCATCCCCATCTACGTTGACAATTGTGCTACGTATTTTATTCTTAAATGTTTGGTGAACTCGACTCATAACGTATTGAATAAACACAGCACTTAATGTCATTTACAAGGATGATGGTTATTTATCCTTCAAATATTATAATTAATATTATTAATTTTTTTATATTTAAATAAACAATGAGAAAAAATATAATTAAAAAATAAATATATATTTCACATTATGAATATAAAATTTATTAAATTAATTTAATATTATTTATTTATTTTCATATGGTAAATAAAAAAAGAGTAGATAATTATAATAGTTGTGAAAGTATAATAATTAATAACGTTAGTTATTATATTTGGGAGATGTCCTTATCATCATTTTTAAAAAAAAACTAAATATTGCAATAATTTTGAAGTTTATTATTATTTATAGTTATTCCTACGCAAGCAATTAAAAATGTCAGTAAGTAATTAAAATCATCCTAAATGTTGATGTTTGGCAATAAAGTAGTAAGATAAATGTACATAAATATACAATAAACATAGAAAAGAAAGCTAATGTCTAAGTAAGTGATGTCCAGTCCCACATCCAGGATCGGTAATGTGGCGGCCGTATCTACTAACCTTCTGTGCAGGCTCGGAAGTCACATCCCCGGTGTCTGTGTCTCCTCTACCTCCAGCCTCCGCTCTGCCTTCACCTCTACCTCTATCTACAAGCTCTGAGTCGTCTGTCATCATGCCACCATGTGCTAATCCCTGATCCTGAGTATGCCAATCAAATGCAAGACGATATGGCTACGATGGACCAGCATCATCGGAAGGAAAGGCATAGAATGAAGATGAAACTCCTAGTATGTGTGGAAATGCCTGGAATGAGGATGGAACACCAGGAGGAAACTGGTACATCTGGGATGACGATGGCCCATATAGTGCAACATGGTGGAGGATGAAGGATCATCACGTGCAGTAGGGTACACATGAGATGAGGCAGTAATATCAGGCATCATCGTCATGGTCTCTTGGGCAGTCGAAGGTGGAATCTGCTGCACTGTCGAAGTAGACGGAACATCAGCCTACGACGTATGTCGTGGAGCAGTGCGACGTCGTCGGCGAGAGCGAGGCTGATCATGGTCACCCTCCGCAGGGTCTGGGATATGATGGGCTTGAGGAGCTGGCTCCGCATGTGAGTCAATAATCACATGATCAACCTCCTGAATGGCATGAAGGATGGACTCCGTCGTTGATCTAAGCGCACCGAAGGTGAACATAGCCTGCCCCTCAGGGGTAATGAAGTCTTGTAGTGTGGAAACCTCATCTACCTGTGCAAATTTTTGACATTAAAGTTAGTTATAATACTAATGTATTTAAAGAAAATCAGATACAGAAAACTAGCACGCAATATTACCACAAGGTCTAGCGCTCCCCCAACGGGTGTAATACATCGCCTGGTAACCCGTCTGTACCATGTCATGTAATCGGATCGTGATCCCAGAACTAGGTGTGTCGTCAGCTCGGCGATAGCGCACAAGTCTCGCCGGATATCCCAGAGTGCAATATACGGCTGATGACAGATGTGCCGCTCCTCATCATGCCGACCGGATAAGTGAAGGCAATGGACCTCCGCCACCTGCTTCGGTGGCTCTGGAATAGCCTGACGTAGTCCAAACTAGCGCAAAACCCTATCAGGCTGGTGCCACTCGACAATCTGAAAGTGAATGAGCGGCACCATTGTTGTCCACGTGTCACTCCCATCAAAGCAGTATTGAGGCAGTGATGCGGTGACCTCCTTAGTGTATAGGATCCAGGCGATCTAAAGTTGCAAATTTAGGTTGTCATTTAAATACGATAATGGAATGGACAAAGCCCTGAAATAAAGAAATCCATTATCCCCTACATACCTGGTCAAGTCGAAGACGGTCCAGCACGTATCTGTAATGGGGTAGGCTGTGTGCCGGACTATCCTGGAACGTCTTCTGATAGTGCCACCTGCCAAGTACAATAACAAAGTTAAACAACTTCGTAGTAAACTTAATTATAAGTGAAAGTTAAAAAATTTTCTAACCTGCGTGCTAAGGGGCCAATCCCTGCATCCCCCTCTGGTATGTCTAAAACAGCTATCGCGGGGGCGATAGTGGGAAATCTATCCCATGCCCAGAGCTGCAGTAGTAGGCAACACCCTCCTATCTCCCTGTAATTCGGAGTGGTGGCCTTGCAGAGCTCTCTGTATAGATAGGCCAGGCAAGCAGATCCCCAACTGTACATCCCAACCTCATGTAAGTGTTCGATCAAAGGTAAGTGCATGAGGTGGACATATGTACCGGAATGGTCTGGAAATAACGTCCCACCAATGAGACGTAAAATGTAAGCCTGGGCGAATCTCTGCACTGTCACCTCATCCGCATCATCTGGAAGATGAGTGAAATGTCTCTCCAACCAACTCATCCTCAGTCGCCCCCTCTGATGACATTCTCATCCACCGGTAACTGGAGTCTCAAATACTCCTCTATCAGGGCTCCCCATCCCCACACAGTGGGCCCCGTCACTACTCAACCGTCAATGGGTAGGCCGAGCTGAAACGCAACATCCTGCAGGGTAATAGTTGTCTCTCCCTGCGGCATGTGAAAGGTGTGTGTCTCCGGCCTCCACCTCTCTACAAAAGCATTGATCAACTGATGGTCGATCGGCACAAACTCGCACATCGCCAAGCCGTAAAAGCCTGCCTCTTGTAAAAAGGGGACAATCAACTCTGGCGGCTGCTGGTGATGGTAGTGATGAGCTCGTCGAATCCTGAGCACACAGTCAGGATGCAAAAGAAAAAAAATCACCAATTATCACGTTTAACAATTCATAAACGATTTAACCAAGTTTATTAAGATCTAACTATTTCCATACATGGCCTGCCTAAATCGACTGGGATATGTATGAGGCCTGAGCCGTCAGCAGTGAAGGATCCCATGGTCTAGGATCAACGCGTCGGGATGTGGATGCCATCTGCCACGACAAGCATTGCATTAGAATGAAATTTAAACACACACTAACGTAACAGACTTGTGCAATTTAAGTACAAAGTTCAATACAAGAGTTTGTATAGTCAAAATACCAAAATACAGATATTTTATAAACTTTTTTTCACTTTACCGCAGTTTCAAAAGTATTTACCAAAGTACGCAGGGTGCCGCACTATATGGCGTCATTGGGCGTTCGCTGAAACTGCCTTTCAACATGGCGCCTTCGCTGCACCTAACTTGTTATATCAGGGAGAGGAAAAGGAGCTGGGAGGCGCCTTTTCACTTAGCGCCATTTGGCATTTCATAATATTTTATATTTAATTAATTAAATTTTATAAATTTATATATTTATTTACATAATTTCTAGGTTATTATTATTTATAATAAAATTATAATTTTTAAAATATAATTAATTATATTTTATGATATTATTTATATATATTATAATTTAAAACTAAGATATAACTGTATTAAAATTAAATTAATTATATTTTATAAAAAATATTTAGATTTATATACCAAAGGCCCTTATATTTTTTTTAATTTACAATTTATACTAGTTAATGTTGATGTTTGGTATATAAATCTAAATATTTTTTATAAAATATAATTAATTATATTTTAAAAATTATATATCTTAAATTTAAATTATAATATATATAAATAACATCATAAAATATAATTAATTGTATTTTAAAAATTATAATTTTCGTATAAATAAATAATAACCTAAAAATTATGTAAATAAATATATAAATTTATAAAATTTAATTAATTAAATATTAAATATTATAAAATGCCAAATGGGTTGGGGGAGGCGCCAAATGAAATGGCGCCTCCCAGCCCCTTTCCCCCCAATAGGCTAGGTGCAGCAAAGGCGGCATGTTGAAAGGCGCTTGTAGCGGACATGTGGCGCCTTGCATACTTTGGTAAATACTTTTGAAACCGCGGTAAAGCGAAAAAAAGTTTATAAAATATCCGTATTTTGGTATTTTAACCAATTTGTATACACTTGGATGATTAACTAATGGTCGGTTCACATTACTAGTAATGGGGTAACATATATATACATAATGACACGCAATTTTACAACCATAAAAAAAAATACAGTGTGCGACCATTACACTTATGATATTGGTTAACATACTTTATAACATATATGCGAAAGTAAATAATAAAAATCAAGGTGTAGAAGGGTCTTCCTCCCCATGTAGCAGTGGGTAGCGCCTACAATTATGTCCTTCCATCTTACAATGGCCGCATTTTTGCTTTACACCGCTCTCTTGAGGCCAATTCATCTCATTTCTGATCCGGGTGACTTTGGTCGTCCCCTTGCACGTATTCTTCCATAATTTGGAACTAGGACAGGAAATGGTGGTAGGTTATTCCATTGTGACCACTCCCCGATAGGCCACCACTCAGATTTGTAGCAATTGAGTAGTATGTCAAGCCTGTATACAACATCGACATATAGTTCCCATGATATGTTGATTGAGGCACAAGCAGCAATAATATGAGCGCAAGGATACCTATATGCTTGGAATTGTCCACATTCACATTGCCCTTTGTCTAATAACACTTGGACGACCTTTCCACATGACCCCCTGGCAATATCAGGGCCCTCTACCACCTCAAACCTAGTCCCTTGTCTATTATAAGCACGAACGTGGTAAGAAGAAGCACGCGACTGGATAGTCGCAAGCTCCTGTTTGAATCTGCTTGCATATATGTGACCTTGTTGTAGTTCAGCATGTGCTTCTTTTGCCCTTTCCATAAAGTACTTGATACATCTATAGTATGTTTGTTGAACAAGGCTTGTGATTGGTAGCTTCCTTAATCCTTTAAAGAGGCCATTGATGCACTCTACAATGTTAGTCGTCATATGACCATATCTTCTGCCTTCATCATAAGCAAGCATCCACTTCTCCATCGGAATAGCGGTTAACTTCTTGTGGATCTCCTCGTTGACTTTGCTAAGGTTGTCCAATCTCTCCATGGCCTTTTCCTAACTGGGCTCATACGCTGAATAGAAGGAGACAAATAGGTTAACCGGGTTGAACTACCAGATACACAAATTTATAGATGAAAGGTTCAACAAAGAAATTATGCTATAACGCATACCAATCTTAAGGACAGCTTTCCTCATATTGCCATCCCTGCACTTCTTGCGAACGTTGCTGGCAATATGTCTGATACAGTACCGGTGAAAAGCATAAGGAGGCTGCCATCCCAGGCCTTCGGTGGCTACAACATCTTTTATAGCTCGGTGCCGATCTGATATCAAGCATATTCCTTGCTTGTTCGTAACATTTACCCGCAGTAATGCCAAAAACCAACTCCAGTTTTCATAGTTCTCCCTGTCAACAATGGCAAAGGCAAGAGGAACGGGGCATTTGTTACGGTCCTGGGTCGCAGCAATCAGTAGCACGCCCCTGAACTTGCCATATAGATGCGTTCCATCAACTTGTATGAATTGCTTGTAGTAGGGAAATGCGGCAATGCATGGCTTGAAAGCCCAGAAAACTCGATTGAAAATATGTTTTTGCGGATCAACATGGTTGTCAACTATGACGAATTCTTGTGACTCCAACTTGAACAGCACCTAGTCACAGTAGCCTAAAATGTCCAACCATTTAGGAAGCACTTCATAAGATTTATCCCAATCACCGTACACCTTGACAATTGCCTTTTGTTTCGCCTTCCATGCTTTCCTGTACGAAATCTTATACCCGTACATGCCTTCCACCCTCTCTTGTATAAGCGAGATTGGAACATCTTGCTTCACTTTAATCATCTCCAGTATCAAGGAACTGATATACTCGGAGTCCAGAGACTTGTGATCCTGTGTCAAACTGGCATTAACACATGTGTGAGGCCCTGAAAATCTAGTTATTGTCCAAGTATTACAATTCTTCAGTTTCGTCGTTCTGAGGTGGAAATTGCATTGGTCCCCGTAATTATCACACTTCACGCTTAATCTTTTGGTATCCGACTCCTCCACGTAATAACTGTGGCGCCTTCTGATGTGGTAATGCTTGGTTGTAGCAATTAAAGCCTCCTTGCAATCAAACTCTTGCCCAACCTATAAGTCCTCCATGTCGTAATCATAGCTTGGTTTCATTATTTTTGAAAATTCATTAGGATTCTGTATGGCATCCCAATCAATGTGAGAGAAGACAGCAGCTTGAGGGACACCACATGATGTCTGTACAGATTATCACTCCTCACCTGCCGCGTTGCAACACTGTCTCCATGTGTAGTGGCACGTTCTTCGTTATTAATGTCACGATCATCATCGCTGCTGCAAGACACCTCATCGTCCTCAAAACCAGACTCAATGTGCGCATCCATCAATATAGGATCAGCGAATTCTTCCTCTACGATTGGTAAGGCACTTGTTGAACCCATCATGGTATGTGATATATTTCTCAGGAAAACACCGGCAACAGATGAGTCCAATGCAGGAGTATAACTATCAGAAATGTGGAGCTCGATTCCACCCGTGTAAGGAAGGCCTTCCCACACCATCGAACAACTAGTATTGACATTAGCCGTTGGAACCATAGGTGATCTAGTTGTTGGAACTCTTTCTTGTGAACCCAGGTTAGCAGCGTGCAGTTCGGATGTGATCACCTCCGCGTACAACTCCATTGTTGTCATCGTCGGATGCTGTTCGTAGCTTGCTATGGCACATGCCAAGTTTTCATCATCCTCCAATTCGTATGCCATGTATTGAGCCTCTATTTGATGCTGTGGAAACTTGTAAACAATCTTCCCCACAGCTTGATCTTCGTGAAGCTTCATTCGGGTATGAATTCTCTCCCACAAAACATCTATAGTGCTGCATCCTCTTAATTTCAATGCCTTTGGGGGAGGTCCATCGTACATTACCCCCATTGATCCCTCAATAATTATACCATTTGAATATATAAAGGTAATTAAACTTTTCTTCATGTAGCTGCAAAAAACTCACTGCACCCCCACAACTGACAGATAGTCTCATATACAAATTTTATTCTCATAAACGAGTATACTAGTATTTAATACTATAAATAAAAATGAACGGGATGTATTACTATTTTGCAAGGTATTCTATTAATACTATGAAATAATAGGATTATTTTTTTGACCAAGCAAATGTTATTTCTTTTCCAAAACTAATATAATACTTGACTATATAATCTTATCTATGGTTTAGTTTATCTCTTTCAATTATCATTTTTCTTGGTTATTTTGCATAAATTATACTAATTAAATTAGTTAACGTTTTTAATACACTATCTTTTTTATTTTTACGGCTTTTTTCTCCGTTCACACCTACTACCAAATAGCAACCAAAATTATGTACACATTATTATTGCCAATACCTCTATATATATTTTAATTCTTCCTAAATAAACCTATGTATAGTATAATTTTTTCAAGTATGTTTACTATTCTTCCATTTATAATATCTACTATTTAAATACAAAAAAGTACAAATTTTCAATAACAATATCCTATTTTTTTAAGGCTTTTGGTTACATTCACATATCCTAGAATCTTTTTTAGTATCTCTCTTATGATATATTAAGATTTCACATGAAAAAATTCTCTAAATATAACTTTCAACTTGGTCGTAAGACCTATATTAGGACATCCTTCTTTATCTCGTTTGTTGTTCTTTTAATAGCACAACCTATCACATTACATATAAATTCCTACAAAATTTTCATAAATCATAACTTCACATCTTAAATCATAATTTCACATCATAAATCATAACAATCAATATAAAATAAATAAATCTATATTATTTATATCATAACATTCTAAATAAATTTCTCTACTAATATAAAAAATATTTTCACTATGACTAATAAAAATTATAATATAAGCATAAAATTCCTAAAAATACTAACCGGTAAGTATTCGGAGAAGCAAACAGAAAAAAACCTCTGCATGAAAGAAAAATTTGTTAGATAATTTAATAACTTTAATCTCTAAGTAAAAGTTATTAGATATTATTGTATCAATTAAAAAATTATGCAAAAATCACGCTAAATTAAATATATTTTGTAAGATAATATATTAAAGGAATAAAAATAATAATATATATAAAATTTTATTGATGTATATTCAATTTAAAATATAGTGTTTGAATTTTTATATCAAGAAAATATTAATGAATTTTAAAAAATAATTAATTTTTATTCTTAACTACTATCATTAAAACTAAAATATATAGTTTGTTATTTCAATTAGCATTTTTCATAACATGAATTTTTCAAAAAAAGATATTTGATCATTAAAAATAATTTTATGTCAAAAATATGAAATTATATTATATTAATATTATTCAATATATTCCATTTCAACTTTTAATAGAATGATTGAAGAAATAAAGAAGAAAAAATTTAGCAAAGTACATAAAATGAAGAATAAATTATGTACGAACTGTAAACCCTCTGAAGAACTTTTAGTTGATGTATTTTAATTTTAAAATATAATATTTAAAAATTATCATCAACAAAATTTAAAGATATTTTATATAAATAATATTTAATTTAATCACTAACTTTTTTTTCTATAGAATATAATATGAAATTATTTATTTTTGTTAAAAAAATGTATATTAAAGCTTCAATTTACTTAAAATATTGTAATAAATTAAAAAATATAATTAATGATTGTAAAAAAATATTGTTAATAACATGTTAGTTTTTTAAAAAATATAATATGTTAAAGCTTCAATTTTTTCTAAATCCTAGATCATCATTTCACATTATAAATCATAATAATCAACATAAAATAAAAATTATAATATAAACATAAAAAATATACAAATAGTAACTAGTAAAAATCACAAACTATCACAGATCACATAAATTTATATAATATTTTTTTAAATCCTAGATCATCATTTCTCATCATAAATTATAATATACATACAGAAATTATAAAAATACTAACCAGTAAAAAATATAAACTATCACATATCATAAATATTTGTACAAATCTTTTCTAAATCCTAGATCACCATTTCATATCATAAATCATAATAATCAACATAAAATAAATATTATAATATAAATACAAAAATTATCAAAAATTAAACAAATAAAAATTATAAATTATAACAGATCATATAAATTTATATAAATTTTTTCTAAATCCTAGATCATCATTTCATGTCATAAATCATAATAATTAATTTTAAAAAAATATAACATAAATATAAAAATTATAAATATAGTAACCAAGTAAGAATTGAAAGAAAATCAAATTTGCTCCAAAGTAGAAAATGCTTCCGAATGAAATGCACAAAAGAAAGAACAGATGATGATTTATGAACGAAGGAATATAAAATATGAAGAACTGCGGGAAGTGGCTACAAGATTTACGAAGAAAGAAGAAAGAAGAGAAGAAGAGCGGCTGCGAAAGGGTTTCGGAGTTGGGGAGTGGGGAGGGGCGAGGGGTGCATATATAGATGGAGGGAGGCGCCTAATGAAATGGCGCCTCCCAATTCAAATTTTAAAAAATTTTAAAATGGCGCCGAGGGCGCCTTTTCAAATGGCGCATCCTCCTTATGGAGGGCGCCAGTTTGAATGGCGCCTCCCGCCTCGAAGAGGCGCCACTTCAAAAGGCACCTCCTAGGGGGAGGACGCCACTCTGAATGGCGCCTCCAAGGCTTTCGGGCACCATTTTGAATGGCGCCCTGCGTATTCTGGTAATTAATTTCCAAACTATGGTAAAACGATAAATTGTTTAGAAAATCCGCGTAATCCAGTATTTTTGCCATTTCTTTCCTTCTGAGGCATGGAAAATACATTTGATTCATTTGAAAAAATAGAAAGAGTTAGTAAGATTTATCTAAATGTGGGCATATATATAGGACATTTTGCTTCCAACTGCATGATACCTCACTCAAAATGCTGCAAATTCCAAATGCTATCCTTTCTATGTTCAGAGTCCTGTAGGACCCTCTCATAGGGTAGTCCAGCTTGGCCCTCATTAGGTGTCAAGTTTCTTAGACCATCATACCCAAGAGTGTATGAGTGTATAAGTCTAAATGAGGCATTAGGCAAAAATTTTTTGTTTTGCCTTTAGGCTCATTTTTCCCTTTATTTCCCTTTAACCAACCACTTCCCTTATTTCCTCTAAAAACATTCATCACTCCACCTCTTCCTCTCGTACTACTAGAGGAAAGGGCTAATCCATCTCTCCACATTCTCATCTCCTCAATTCAAGCAAAGATAATTAAATTGAATATTCTAACAAATCTTGTGCTTTCATGAATGATTTGAATTGATTAAGTTAGATTTTCCATTATGTTAAGTAATTTGAAATAAAATGTTATATAATGATATTTGGTATGAATTACATGTTGAATCTAGTTGGTATGATATTGTTTTTGTATTCAATGGTGATTGATCCACATATATAATATTACATAAAGAATGAGATTTGTGTGAAATTCCTCATGTTTGAATAGTGAAATTTTTTTTGAAAAAAATGAAAAAATTCATACCTAAATTGGTTGGTAAATTAATTCATTGGAGTTAGTATGCAAAACCCTCATGATGAATTAATTCATGAATAGATTCCTTACAGAAGCAAATCAAAGCCACTAAATTGATTACCAAATGACTTAGCAAGGGTTAAAGGTAACCTTCTATGCATTGAATCAATTCACAAATTGATTTAAGCTTTACAAAAACATGTAAGAAGACCTTAATCAATTCATGATTGATTTAGGCTTTACAAAAACTTACTAAAGGTCCTGAATTGATTACCCAATTAATTCATAAGTTCCATATTTTATATTTCGTTATGTAGTCAACTATAACTAATATATAGTGATAAGGTTAAGATACTTATGAGTTGGAAAGGTTGTGTAGGATTTATAACTCCTATCCCAATGCATAATTCATTATTACAATATGATTTA
Organism: Sindora glabra; assembly: GCA_020226215.1. NCBI lineage: Eukaryota > Viridiplantae > Streptophyta > Magnoliopsida > Fabales > Fabaceae > Sindora > Sindora glabra. The sequence goes on from CM035225.1 coordinate 35,578,969, forward strand.
GTTGAGACATGGACTATGCTAATAGGGCTTATCTTAAGGAATGAAATGAAGACACTTTGTTGAATATGTGACTAATGGATTGGATCTAATAATTGTTTGTGAAGAATAAGGATGACTTGCAGGAATAAGGTTGTGCTTGTGAGGGATAAGATTAAATGGGAGTTACATTAAGATTTTATGTGTCTTTGAGTATTATTGAAAATGTGATTGTTGAATTAAGGAAATTATGGAAATGTAATCATTGTACTTACATGCATATTGTGGTTTTATTAATGATATGAATTATTAAATGTGTAAAATGTGAATTAGGAATTAAGGAAGGTAATTCTATTGACATGGTCTTTCTTGTATTTGATATATAGTTTTTTTTTTTCAAAATATTTGCTTACTAAGTCCTAAACTTACTCTTACATATTTTATTTTATAGATTCTTAAGTAGATAGGCCTCTACCACTTTTATAGAAAGGGTAAATCCCTTTAGGATTCCTTTTGGCCTAAACATGGATGGTATAAGAATATTTTGTTACAAATAAACGTGTATTTCCTGTACTTGTCATTAGTGGGCCTTAGACCATAGAAGAAGGTTGACCAGTAGATATTATAAATAATGGTGACCTTGATATAGGTACAATAGTTAAGCTAGCTTATTTTAGGAAGTGTTGGAAGTTATAAGAAGGTGTAACTCCTTTTTCAGTAAAGGATAAACATGTTAAATGTTGATGTTTTGAAAATATATTCTCAGCACTAATTAATATTCATAAATATTAAGCATAGATTATGAGTAGGATGGGCTAATGGAAGCTAGTAGTTTAGATTCTATATTAGACATGACCTAGGCGTCATGACAAAGGTGGTCTTAAAAAATGGCCTTATGTTTTTCTAATAGAACAAGGTCCTAGGATTGTGAATTAGATTATATTTGCTCGTTACTTATATAGATGTTACTAAATTTATATTAGTGATATGTGTACACCTAGGATTACATATTATTATTACCATTTTGATTAACCTTCTAGTTCTTATAAATGTTAATGGTGTAAGTGTTTAAGGATTTTGTAAGGTACAAAAATGATAAATATTAAAGTTTAGCAAGCTAACAAACCTATCAATAAAAAATCATCTATAGGTTCCCAAGCTCAAAGTTGTGAATGTGAGGGAAAATAAAATGATTAACAAATCTTTCCCCAAGTTGCAAACTTCATTCAGCATGTTGCAAATCAGGTACTTAGAGTTCTTAATTGAGATTAAGGATAAAACAAATATAGAAATTAAGATAATCATGATATGAGCCAAAACCATAAATGAAAACATGAGCATAACCTTCCTAAAATAGGTTTCAAATCACATTGTACATGAATTCCTTAAGTTAAAGCTCCTTTTAGTATTTCAATATCAACCCATTTATAGATTTTTATTAATTTTTTGACCAAACTGAGTGGTATAGAAGGATGTTGCCATGTCTCAAACCCTTACTACTAAAATTAGTAAGGTCCTAGTCAAATGATGTTATGCGTTATTGGCTTGTTAGTACCACAAAGAAAAAATACCCTTATATAGAACCTTTGACCTAGGCAATTTTTCAAGCAACTTTCATTGATCAATTCTTACCATTAAATGTAAGTTAAGCCAAGGTTAGGGGATATGATACTTGAAACTAGGAAACTTCTGCATCAATAAGTATAATGCTTAATTTTTCAAGCTATCTTGATATACTTGATATTTGATCCCTACTAAAAAGGTTAAAGTTGAGAAATTTGTTCAAAAATTATAAGACTTTAGTTTTGAGTGGATTCATTTTTGAAAATCCCACTATTTTTTAACAAGTGATAAAGTAGGAATTAGGATTAGAATTCAAGACAAAGAATAGGTGTGAGTGAAAAGAGATCATAATAAGCTAAAAAAATAGAAAAAAAAAGAAGTTAGAAAGACCAAATTTGATCTAATTCACTAAAAGGAAGCCCCATCAAGGATTCCTTCATAGTGAAAGAAGTGGTTTATTTCAAGGCCAACATTATTTCGTAGTGCTTAAAGTGAACCATCTATAGGAAGAAGTGTAAAGTCCTACCTTCAACTATTAAAGAAAAAAAATCCTCCGACCTATAATAATGTTTGGTCATTGGCACTGTGGTGTTCCCAATGCAATTCTAGTTATGATGGTTTTTGAAAAAGACTTAGCAAGGCATGCTTTAGATGTGGATGTGAGGGGTACAATGTTAAGGAATGTCCTATAAGTATCTCTAGCCAAGGTGTTAGTTACTTAGTCTCTAAATGAAACATTACAACATCTCCAACAATGAACCCTACAAGAAATCGACCAATATTAGCAAGGAATACTAATGCAAGCAACCAAGAGAAAAGTTACAAGTGGAAGCCAAGTCCTAAGTTTACATATTAACACACCATGCCATGACCTATCCCATGGCACATGATCAATGTAAAAAGTTACTATATACAATCCCTACTAACCTTTTTATACATGCTCAATGTAGTACTGAATGTGTAACTATGCATGACTTCTATGACTATCATAACCATGTCCAATTATGCATGCTTTAACTAGCATATGTCTTTCTTTAGACTAATTATCCCATGGTTTACCTAGACACGAAAAATCCTCAAGTACACTCACTTTTAACCCATTTGACAACTCTTAAGGGGATAATCCATCAAACATAATAAGAAATAGGAAGAAGGTCAGTTTTTTTAGGAACTTAATGAGTAGTTAGCAAATAATAAAATATCATTATATATATATATATATCGAAACACAAAGCTAACAAAGAGTGTCTATGTTTTTATTCAAAGAACATATACTAATATCATAGCTTCATCACAAAAAAAAAGAAAAAAGTTTTAACAATTTAACTCATCTATCAATTTATAAGCATCCATATGCAATCTAATTACATTGAATTCATTTGTAGACACATAATTTATTAAAATTTATAATACAACAAACTTGATCATAACATTTCGATGTCATTCATTAAATATCAACAAGAAAAGATCTTGTAACTTTTGGATATCCTTATTTTTTTATAAATCTAACCTTATTCCTTCAAGATTAATCTTTTCTCTTCACAAATGGGCACCTAAATTTGATACATATAGCCATAATAAGTGTGTCATCTACCTTGATAGTATTAGATCTTATTCATAGAATAATACGTCTCAAAATAACAAATGTTTCACTAGCACTTTGATTCTATATCTTATAACACAACATTCATTCATTAGAAAGTCCAAAAACAATAATTATCAATAACCTTTGCCATATTAAATTCACAAAGCATGCATACGCATCATAATATTACCATGCTTCTATGCATAACCACACATTATTCATTCAACTTTATTTAATGTACAACTATTAACCTTAATGTTATAGAACTTCTAACATTGCTTTGACACTTTATATAATATTATATGCAACTCTTTTCAAGGTATAATCAACTACAAAATCGTTAAGAAAAATTTTTGTGATATAGTTAATTATAAAGGTCTAAAAAGTAAATATTAAGCCTATAATCAACTATATAATTATCTATACAATCCTCAAGAGTAACTCTACAATAGTATAGTTAATTATAGTGGTTCAGAAAGTAAATTTTGGTGGCATAGTCGATAATATAGTCCATTATACATACCTATAAAGCATATTTTTTAGGCATAGTGATATACAAGATATTATCTATAATATTTCCTTTTATTTAATGCTTTTTAGAAGATTACATATACTTAATTTAATAAAATTAGTCTTATTTTGTGATTGGATTATGAATTGGCAATGTTAATGGGTTATTTACTCAGCATTGGATTTTACATTATTTTAAAATTTTAATTGTAACTTAAGTTCTAAAGGTTCAAATTAGGTAATTTTGATGCCATTAGAAAGCTAAAAGAAAGCTTTAAAACTTTCATACTTTGATCAAAACCTAATTTGATGTTTGGAAAGCCAAATTTGGTCATAAAGATGAAACTTTATTTTATCCTAACTGAGCTAGTCACAATTTTTGAGTTATACCTAGAGTTTCAATAGTCCAATTGAGGTAAAACTAGTGCCTAAAATTAGCTTAGATCTAATCTAATAACTTTTATGTTTAGGGTTTAGCAAAACTATATAGTTTTTGTGGTCAAATATGGGTTAGAAGCTAACTTATGAAAATTCACTACAATAAACACCATTAGGAATTTAATTTGTAAATTAGGCTATAAGCTTTCAATTTATACAAGGTCCTATTCTTTGTAACTTTTAAGAGACATATTTATTTGGTTCATTAGGTTTTCTAGCTTAAAAAATCAAATTTAAGAGGTTTTGTACCTCCACAGGAATTTATTCTATTCTAGATAGTAAACACTCTTTTCCTTGTTTTTTTTTATAGCTACCATATGTGGCTAATTGTTCTTGTTAGTTTAGGGCATTAACACTCCAATCATGGCATAGATTTTGAAATTTTAATTTAATTTAACTTAATTTGCCCTTAATTTATCTATCTCCTATTTCTCTATTTTACTCTTGTTTTATGATTGTTTTAGGTAATTGCTAATTAGGCCTGTTAGTTCATTAATATTGAAAACTTGTAGCTATATAATTGATTACAACTAATTCTCATATGTAGATTAGTTTTTTTTTATCATAATCCATAGTAATTAGGTGTTTAATTTTCACATGTAAAATTATAACCAACAATGGGAATTAGAGGTTAAATCAGTAATTTCTTGTGTGTAGGATTGCTTATTTAGTCTTAGTTATTCATGAATTGATTTCTTTTACTAATTGTTTAAGGATTAGCATGAATCTTGAATTAATTAGTATTTGATGATTAATTTGCAATATTAATTAGATGTTACTATAGCGCATATAGTTAAAACAAGTGTAATGATGTTAATGTTAATGATAAATTTGTAATTGGAGTGTGAAATTCAATGAATTAAGCTTTTATATTCTTTCTTACTCTATTTTAATCATATTTTCATTGTGCATTTTAATTTGTTTTTAAAAACCCCTTTTATTTTTTTACATTATATTTCTACTAATTAACTTCTTTTCCTTTGAGTATGACTTAAATTTTCCCTTTACCACATTTTTTTAGCAATTTTGGTATTGAATTTTAGTATGAAATAATATGCATGAAATAGTCGACTATAACTTGCGCTTGTTCATATTTCAGCAAAAACATTTTTCATTCTTGATTTTAACACTTAAGATTTCATCCTACAAGCTATTTTTCATGATTAAATCCTTATATATTATATTCTTATCATAATATGCACTAGATGCCTTAATAAAATCAAGTCAAAACATACATATTATAAAACTTCTCAAGATTGTTCAAACTTAGGAAAAACTAACTTCAAGCACTCATAGCATGAAAAATCACTTAAATCTAGTTAGAATGCTCCCTCATCTTTTATGGAGGAAATGAACGGGGTATGGAGTCATGGTTGGTCTACTTCTAATCATAAAAAATTAACAAAATCCAAGTTAGGGTTCAAAATCCTCTTTTTCAATTTGAAATTGCAAATTTTCTCAATGCTAAAGAAAATAGAAGAGGAATCTTGTTAGAATTGGGATTTTAGAAGCCATACCTTATTTGAATTAATGATTGGAAAAAATTAATAAAGATTATTACTTCTTGTTAGCATTTGAAAAGAAGAAAAGAAGAGAAAGAAGCAGGAGTGAAAAGGATGAAGATGTTAATGTCTTAGGAAAGATAAAGGTTAAAGGGAAATGAAGAAATAAAAAACCAATAGGGCTAGAGGTAAAACAATCAAATGGCTTAAATATTCTCCATACTTACATGCTCATCTCTAATCCTATTTAATCTTTAAATACCTTAACATTACCTTTTTTCCTTAATTATCCTGCACAAAATCTTTATTTCAAATTTCATTAAATTAATTTAATTGATTTCCATATGAGATATATATCTCATATGCTATTATGATAATCTATTATTCTTTACACAATAAATTTCATTTTTAAATATAATCAAAATAATTAAATAAATATTTTTCATGTAAAATATTTTAACTTATAAGGGAATGTAACAATACTTCTCTCTTTCAAAAGAATTCATCCTTGAATTCTTAGAACTTTGTTATCTTAATGACTTTACAAGAACATGTTAACATTATAATTTAGTACTCACCAAACAAATATAGATATTTTTATTGTATTTTTTACTTCAATTCCTAAGTAGCTTCTTTTTATCCATGTTGTTCCCAATAAGCTTTCAATAAAGGCACTGAGACCTTAACTTTTGGATATAAGAATCCAAAATTTCAACCGGCTACTCCTTTTATGACAACTTGGGATCCAATTGCAATAATTCATCTTGGATCATATGGGATGCATTTAGAATGTAGTTTCAAAGAATAGAAATGTGAACTGTTAGATGGATAACATGCAAGCTATCCGGTAATCCCAATTGACGTAGTAAGCAATACCCAATTAGGGCATTTTATTAACTTATGGAGCTCAAATGTCAAGTTTGCATTCAAACACTAAATCCTGAAAAATTACATATAACTTGTTTACCTTTAATGATTGAGTTATTCCCCCTTAATACCTTTAATTCAAAATTTTAATCTTCTATACTCTTCTAAGTTACTCTACTTGTTTGTTACTAACCTTTCTTGGTACTATCAACCTTAATCTTATGAACTACTCTTATATCACACTCCTTAGCTCTTGTATAACATTTCACTTACCATTGTATTACCTTCACCTAATGAAACAACTCATAAATCTCACATGATGTTGGGGTTTCTAGCCTTTCAATACAAAATTAGATTATTGTTTCTCCACAAAACACAACCCTATTTCATTATCTAATTTGGAATTGTTCTTTTACATCCTTATATGAGGCAATACTTTAATATACTTTAGCATGCTTACTAGGATTTTCCAATTCTACCTTCCATTTGACATGTATATGCAGAATCATGATTTTTTAGTAATTAAATCATCTTAAATATTTCCAACTAATATAACATACTTTCAGATTACAAAAGGGTAAATTAAGTAAGAGCTTTCTACCTAGATATACTAAAAATAATACTAAGAAAAGTGAAAGTTAATAAAGGAAACCAATTGTATAACAAAGCACCTATAGAAAACTATTTTAGTGGCTAATAATAAAGCATGCAATAGAAGGAATAAATAGAGAGAAGAAGAAAAAGAAGAAGCTACTAAAAGTATAGGGAAAGTGGCAAAAGAGATGATTCAAAGTATTGATTTTTTAGCAAAGTTTAGGAAAAGTCAATGCAAAGCAATTTAACATAATAGAGCATTATCATGCCAACTTGTATGTTTACCATTGATATAAATGCTTTGCAACATGTTGTGTATCACAATAGGCATGTTAATTAACTAAACAAATTAAGAGAGGACAAGCTGCCAAAGTGCAGCTTTCTCTGGACACTTGTTTAGATTCAAAATCACCATGACTAGGTAAATAATTTTGGTTATTTGTATGAAATAAAGGTAAGAAAACCTCTACCAAAATGTTGTACTTTCTACCTAGATAATAAAGAAAATTTTTATGGCTCCTTATTGATAAAGATTTCAAATAGAAATAGACCAAAGAAGTTTGAATAACACTATTATAACATTTTTATCAAATCCCCTTAGAGACATTTAAAATGCATATAATCCTAACTGATAAGGTCCCAAGTCCTAAACACAATTCACTCCAAATCTATCCTGGTATACTATCTTGTGAATTCTACTAATTTGCATTGCCTCAAATGAAGTAACTTTATCCAATCTCATGCCTCCTCCAAAATCCTATACTTGCCTATTTGCCTTAAATGCATGTGATTTCGCATAGTTCAACCTAATTTTGTCATTTTAAGTAAGATTTTGAAAATAAAATTCCTTAACTCCACACTTTCACTTTATTCATTGGATAACTACATCTATTCTAGTTAACTTCAAACATAGTCTTATATCCATTATCACAATCCATATCTCACCAAATTTGTACACAAGTAACTTTCTCTACTTTACTTGACTCAACATCCCTACCCTTGACACTATCCTTCAAATGTAAGTGAACCAATTGTTAACATAATTATAATATCCTTCCATTAATAGGATTCTTATTACTTGCTTACACATCATGGATGAAATGACTAGGCTAACTCTACGTAAAATACCTCTCATTTTCCATGGCTAAAGGATTCCATCCTAGTATTCTTATTTCTTAACTAATATTCATACCATTATAAAGTGAAGCTCCGCAATGTACATACTAATTGAATAATACCTTAATGCTTTCCTTTTAGTTCTGTTAATAGTACTTAAAATAGATCATTTTGTTATCAAGTGGAAGTATCTTGTATAAAGTGTTAAGTAAGAATTTCTTCATATTAACTAGCATTTATCTTAGTCTTATATTTAGCATTTTCTCACTGGTTTCATTAGCTTACCAATTAGGTTAAAGTATGACCAATCCTTGAACTTGGAATAAGGTTAATACCCTAGTAATATATTAAGTGAAAATTGGTATGCTTGATTGATCAGAAGTACCCTATTTATTGAATTTTAAGGTTGTTTAGTTACCAAAAACCTTGCACATACATCATGCTAAAGACTTATTTTTGTTCCTAACACCTAACTCTTAATCATTGCATACTAACCACCCTTTCTTAAAATAAGAGTCCTTATTTTAGTTCCTTCATATGATTGAACCATCATAAATCACATGTTTAATTCTAGTTTTAATAGAGCATCTATCTAACTAGAATGGTCCTTAGTCAAAACTATCTAACCCTCTTAAATTAAGACAATAGTATGTTTACATAACTATTATCTTATTAGATCATGTCAATTTCTTTTACTCAAAGTGTGACCTATGCTTTATGGATCAAATGTTCATGCTTCACCATACATTTGAAATATTGAATTCATCCGATCAGTATTGTCTAGGTAAGCTCCATATCTCACTATCTAGGTTAATACCTAATGCTTAGCCCATTGATCATGAATCTTATTCACTGATCCATGGTTATTTTGATGAAAGAAGTACACTTAATCACTTCACACACTAGAGGTCATCTTAGCTTATTTATGATCGATACTAAATGACTAACTAGCTTAATACCACTCATGAACTCCTAACTTTTACCTCACAATTCATTCGCTCACATCTCTTAATCTCCATACACTATAATAATTTGAGATTATACAGACGACACCTATACAGATGATAAAGTCTCGATCATATGTATAGGCTTCTAGAAATTTAAATTTAAAAAAAATTAAAAAGGCCTGTACATATGACATTTATCATCTGTATAGACATGTGATTTGTATAGATTATGCCAATATAAATGAATGATATTGTCATCTATATAGATCGGACTTATATAAATGACATTGTCATTTATATAAATCTTATGGTCTATATAGAAGGGGCCTATACAAATGATGATCATATATATAGATCAAACCTATACAGATGATATTGTTATCTATATAGACCTTATGGTTTGTATAAAGGGAGCTTATACAGATAACAAGATCGTCTATATAGGTCTCCCTAAATTTTCTTTCTCGAGAAATATGAGAAGACCTATACAGATGATTCTATCGTTTGTATAGGCCTGCTCTATACAAATCATAAGTATGGTTTGTATAAAGCAAGCATATACAAACAATAGGGTTATTCATCTATATAGGTTCCTTTTATTTATTTTTAAATATGAGGGACCTATACAGGACGACCTTGTCATTTGTATAGAGGTAAATATGTTTATAAATGAAAATTCTATACAATTTTCTTATATTATAGGCTCAATATATCAATAGTTTTTATACAAATTCCCTTTATAAATGTATAATAATTATAAGGTCAATAAAAATTTATTTGATTTAAATATATTAAATATATTTAATTTTTTAGATTGATTTAAATATAAACATATTTACTAAATTTTTTACTTTATATGTTTATAAGTGTACCTTTGATACCATTCATTTATTTATAAACTATTAAAGGGTGAAAATAATTAATATATTCAATTTTAACTACAATAAATTTGGTAAGAAAATAAGTTATCTAAGAACCTTTAACATTTATATATGAAAAAGTTAGTTTTACACTAAAATATAGAATTTATAAAAATGTAGAATTATGGGATTTATGTGTTGTAATATTTTCATATAAATGGACTTTTCTAAAATAAATTATTTTTGAACAAATTATATTAAAATAATTTACATATGAAAAATTCTATTTATTTGATTTATATTACTTTCTTAAAACATTTATAGAAATTTCTATTTATAAACATATTTAAGTTCTATTTCTCATACAATTCCTAAGTTAATGAAAATGTACAAATATAATTTATAGAATTTAAATTATAGTTTAGGTTATGTAAAAATTTATTTAAATTATATGATACTTTACACTTAAATAATTTAATGTATATTTATAGAGCCTATAATTTAAAATTTATTTCAGTGTAAAAACTTAGTTTTACACTTAAAGGTATTATATTCTATATTTATACATTTAAAGTTGTTTTCATACATAATTTGTACATTCAGGATAAATTTAAATGTATTTTTTTATATATTTAAATGTATAATTATATACTCAATATATAATTTCTGTAATTTTTAAACATTTAACATATTTAAATCAAATAAATTTTTATACACTTACGGTTTAAACATTATTAAAACCAAGTTTATATGTTTTATAGGAATAAATGTATTTTTATAAATTTATTTTCTTAAATATTTGTATAAATAACTTATACACATTATTTGATTAAAATATATTAAATATATTTAAATTTATGAATATGAATAATTGTATAAAAAATTTGTACCCAAATTATTCCTCTTATATTCCTGTACTCAATATATAAATGGATAATAATTATTTATATATAAATGTACACATTATTTAAGATACATTTTTATATTCGATTAAAAATATAATTATTTTATCACGCATTTAATAATGTGTATCAATTATAGGAAACAACTTTACAGGAATTTCTATACATTAGTAAATATGTTAATATAGATACATTAGTAAATATTAATATTAATATAGGTATAAATTATAATGTGTAATTTTTATAAATAATTGTAAATATTTTTATAATACATTTAAATATATTAAATATATTTAAATTCATACATATAAATAATTTTATAAATTATGGTTAATACTTTCCATACATAAATATAATTTTTGTACAAATATGAAGTTAATATTCCTATATTAACTTGAAGTACAATTATTTATATGTATAATTTTTATACATAAATTAGTACATATATAAATGTGCACTTTATACAGGAATTACACATTATAATTTATATGTACACTTCACATTTAATATATTTATAACTAAATATATTTGTACACTTTATATAGGAATTACACTTCAAATATATTTATACACATTTTTGTACTTTGTATTTGTAAGTTACACATTATACTTGTGTACATATATAAATGTATTTTTATATATAAATAATTTTTAAATATTACAGGTATATGAGGAAAATATGAAGTTATTAAATTATTGTTAATATTTCCAGACATAATTATAATTTTTGTACAAATATGAAGTTAATATTCCTATATTAACTTAAAGTAAAATTATTTATATGTATAATTTTTATACATAAATATTTAAAAATGTACATATAAATTTTTAATATTCATACTTAAACATATTTATACACATTATAAAGTACACTAAAACCATAATTTTTAAATAAACCTATATAACATTAGTAAATGTTTTAAATATTTATGTACTTCATATTTACTAAGTTTAATAAGTTAAAAATTTGAAATTATTAAATAAATTTAAATATATTTAATATATTACAAGTACATTATTAAAACTAAGTTTATATGTTTTACAAGAATTAAATATATTTTTAAATATAATTGTACATAAGTGTAAAAATAAATTATAAATGTATTTTTTAATGAATAATTATTTATACATGAATTCTTGTAAAGTTGTTTCTACAATTTAAATTAAAAAATTTTTACATACATTTAGGATATATATAAATAATTACGAAATTAAATGAACTTAGTTTTATACTTAAAGGTATAAGAAAATGTTACATTTATATGATACGTTACACTTAAAAAATTCAAATCTTTAAAAAATAATTTGTGTTAAAGGTTCTTAAAATTTACATATGAAAATTTTCATGTTTTAAGAAAATTTTAAGTGTTAAAATTACATATAACTTAGCCTTTAACATTTTTTAAAATTGAATTATGGAATTTATTAAGGAATTTATAAAAAAACTAAGTCAGAAAATCCATTTATATGAAAATGTTACAATATGAGTGTAAAGTAACAAAAAGTCCATATAAATGGAATTATTTTTCTTATATAGGAATATTTAACACTTAATTATTTATTTGATTCATGTGTTAAAAATTTTTAACTTATTTTTTAAAATCATTTTTAGGTATATATGAAAATAATTCATAACTCACAAATAAATTAATTTGTTAAAAATAAATGTATTAGGTATAATTAAAATTATTAATTATATAATCTATTTAATGAAAATGTTTGAAAATTAAATTCTAATATTTTGCACATTTTTTGCTTATTTTAAAAAAAATATTGTAAAATAATTAATATATTTTGGATAAGATTGAATTATGTAGCAAGAAGAGGCGGGAGATTGGCACACCCAGTCAATTTATGTTGGCCATCTGTACAAATGACCCATCAGCAATACAGATGACATGTGTCATCTGTATTACCCCTAAGTATTGAACCCAGTCTAACGGCCTACCCTTTACTTTAAGGTGATGTATTATACTTCAACTACTGTTCCCTCTTCCTCCCTTCTCTTATGTGATGTATTATACTTCAAGGTGAGTTCATCCTCTTTACTTTAATTTTTCATTGTGTTTTTTATTTTATTTGGTTATTTCTATGTATATTCTGCTATAAAATTTTAGATATATATTTGGGTTTAAGTTGAATAACTTGAAATCATTATAGACTTAAAATACATATTATATGATAAATTTGTCCTCTTCTTAAAAACTATATTTAGTGTATTATCATCTAAATGCACTATTTAACTAAAATTCATGTATTTTTAATAAGTTTTAAATTATAAAATATATTGCTTAAATAAATGGAAACATTGTCTTTTATAATATCTCCGAATAATAAAGATTATTTGTAAAATAAATTTAATCTAAATATATTATATGTGTGCTTTTACTTTTATTTGGATTGTTGGATGAAATTTATAAATGATTAGTGTTGTTACTAATATAATTATTAAATGATATTAACATGGTGGTTGATATTAGTGTGATGATATTTTACCATTTTTAATACTTTATTATGTAGATTAGTACAATTAATATTTTTTTACAATTTTATGTATTTATTAGGTTAATTGTATTATGAGTTAGGTAGAAAATACGATGATCAAATTTATATAGAAGTTCACAAAAATGTAAAATGTCCCATGATGCAAAATTTTTAGTAACCCTTCCAACTATTTAAAAACTAAATGATAAAACTACCTGATGACAAATGTACATAAACATCTAGTTTAGCAACCTCCTTTATGTAAAATATATTTTCTTATTGATAGATAAAAATTACTACTCAAGTTAAATGTAATTTTAATATGTTATTAATATAAAATATATTATATTATGAATAAATAAAAAGAAGATGCATTGTAATAATATGAATACTGAAAAGCTGTTAATATATTAGAAAATTTAAGAATAAAATTAAGAATAAAACTATATCAATATAGTTTAAAAATTTTAGCATGGTTTTATATTGGAAAACTTAAGAATAAAATTAGGAATAAAAATTCATCATTATAGTTTAAGATTTTTAGCATGTTGAAAGGCTGTTACTATATTAGAAAAATATAGCTTAAAAATTTTAACATGTTGAGAGGCTATTAACATATTGGAAAAATTAAGAATAAAATTAAGAATATAGTTTAAAAATTTTAGTATGTTAAGAGGTTCTTAATATATTGAAAAATTTAAGAATAAAATTAAGAATAAAACTACATCAATATAGTTTAAAAATGTTAGTATGTTGAAAGGTTATTAACATATTGAAATATTTAAGAATAAAATTAGGAATAAAACTACATCAATATAGTTTAGGTTTTAGTATATTGAAAGGCTATTAATATATCCTAATAAATTAAGAACAAAACCACATTCACATTTAAAAACTACTAGTAAAATATTCATATAAATTTTTAAGAAAACAAAATTTAATAAATACCTTAGTTTAGAATATTCATAAGAATTTTACAGTTTATATAAACCACTATTTTGAATTACTATAAAGATATTAATGATCTAGCAAAAATACTATAAATGTCTTTAAATATGTTTGTTGAATGTTGTCATTTAATAGTGTGATGTATATGTTCAAATCATTGTCAAAGCAACTATAATGAAAAATTACACCATGTTAAGTTTGAAATGTATTTGCATTATAACCTTAGACCCATTCAAGGGTTAGTTGACCTTCTTAGATCAACTAACCCGTGAATTGTCAAAGAAGATGGACAGTTTAAGATATGTCCTTCAGTTATTATACTAACCTTATTTACTTGTCATTTTACTTTATCAAAATTTTTTTCTTTTCTATTATTCTTTGAGTGTGTACTATATTAGTGTATAGTATTCATACTTAGAGAATAATAGGGGGATGCTACCAAAATTTTTTCATATGTGAAACGTATCATGGATAAGTAGAAACAATAATTAGGGAAATATCCGAATGGGATAGGGCCCTACCCGTCGAATTAATGTGATAAGGTGGATTTAAGGCACATAACAAACATGCATGCGTAATTGAATTCTATGATAACTTGTGACCTTGTAGGATAGTTACACCATGTCTATTGATAAAAGTTAGATAAACTTGCAAGATCGATTATCTAATGCGTACTGGATTGGTACTACAGCATTTGTGGATAGAGTTAGAAACTTAGTTGACAATAGGGGGATGGTAAAATGTCTATGCAAGAAATGTGTGAATGTATTGTACTAGACATTGGAGCCTATGGTGACACACATAATAAATAACAAATTTGATCCGTTGTACATGAATTGGGTCTATCACGGTGAATGGTATGCATCTAAGGTCAAAGTTATACGTGGAGCACCTTCTAATGATGCTATTGAGATGATTGATATCATATATGACTTTATTGGCCCTCATGCCATTGATTAAGTAGATAACAATGGTAAATTTCAAAATGAGAACACTTTGAAAGGGGACATATATCATGGACAAGCCTTTGATAACTTGTTTATAAAAGTTGAAATAAAATTATACCTCAGCTACACAATATTTTCTTCACTAAACTTCTTAGTTAAGCTCATGCATTTCAAGGTACTTCATAAATAGATGAATAAGTCATTCAATTCCCTGCTAAAATTATTAAAAGAGGCACTACTAAAGGATAACAAATTGCTTGGGTCACATTATGATGTAAGGAAATGGCTTACTAAGTTAGGATTGGGATATGAATTAATTCATGCTTGTAAACATGATTATATGCTCTTTTAGATAGCACGCCAAAGTTGAGATTTATCTAATTTGTTGGAAGAGTCAATGGATCAATAAAAATACAAAAGGAAAAAAGGTTCCTCAAAAGGTGTTACGATATTTTCCATTGATCCCTAAGTTAAAACGATTATATAAATCGAGGCACACAGCAAAAGATATGACATGGCAATAGATGGGATAATCCACCAAAGATGGGGTTTTACAATATTCTATTGATGGGGAAACTTAGCAAGATTTTAGTAGAAAGTATCCTAATTTCTTGGTAGAGCCGAGGAATGTGTGGTTGGGTTTGAATGCGGATGGATTCAATCTTTTTAGTAACATGAACCTGTTATATAGCATGTGGCCAGTTGTAATGATCACCTATAATTTGTCATCTTGGCTTTGTATGAGAGAGTCATTTTTTATACTAATGTTATTAATCCTTAGGCTATAATCTTGAGGAAAAGACATAGATATCTTCTTAAGACCGCTTGTTAAAGAATTGAAACAATTGTGAGATATTAGAGTTCAAACTCGAGATGTTACTACGAATAACATGTTTAAGATATGAGTGGCTTTAATATGGACTATGAACGACTTTCCTGCTCAAAGTAATTTATTGGGTTAGAGTGGATAAGGATACAAAGCATGTCCTACTGTAATGAAGACACACCATTAATATAGATTAGAGGGAAAATTGCTTATATCAATTATCGTTGATTCCTTCTAGGGAGTCACAGCTAGTAAAATAGTAAAGAATTTAATGGAAAGACTAAATGAAAAGCCCCTCCCAGATAGTTTACTAATGATATGATTATGGATCAATTAAGCAGAGTATGTCAGAGAATGCCTAGAAAACACATGCAATAGGCTGGAGTTAAATGGAAGAGAGGTGTAGATGAACTTAATTAGAATTAGAAGATTATCTTCTTCAAACTTCCATATTGGCCCATAATAATCTTAAGGCACAACATTGATGTGATGCATGTTGAGAAAAATGTATGTGACAACATTGTAGGTACACTCTTAGACATTAAACATAAATTAAAGAACACAGACAATGCAAGGCATAACCTGGCCGACAAGAATATAATATCAGAATTGCACTTATATGAAGAGAAGAAGAGGTGGATAAAATCATATCCTAGATATATGCTTAGTCAAAATGATCGACATTGACTTTGTCAATTCATTAAAAATATGAAGTTTCCTAATGAGTTTGCTAGAAATTTGAGAAAGAATATGATTGACAATAACACCAAGATCAAAAGGTTAATATCCTATGACTGTCATGTAATTATGCAACCATTATTGACACTTGTAATATAAGCATTTTTGCTAAAAGAGCTGGCACTACTAATTATTAAGTTGTACAATTACTTTAGCCAAATTTGTAAAAAAATTCTAAACAAGCAGGATGTGAAATAAGCTAAGGAATATATTGTACTAATCTTATGCAAACTTGAAAGGATATACCCTTTAACATTCTTTAATATAATGGTCCATATAGTGATGCACTTGCTTGAGGAAGCACTATTGGGGGTCCCATTCATTTTAGGTAGATATATCTATATGAAAAATATATAAAGAAGCTGAAGGATTATGTTAGGAACCATACTTAACTTGAACATTCCATCCCTAAAGGGTATGCCATAGATAAGGCATTGACATTTTGTTCTATATATCTACAAGGGGTGGAAACAAAATTTAACCGACCTCATCGTAACCAAGATATAGCCAATATGAGCATATAAAGGTGACTGTCAATTTTTAAGTCTTAATGTCAGCCTATCGGCAAAAAGCACATTGTTCATTTAAACAATAGGGATTAGGATACAATAATATGGTACATCCTTAACAACTTTCTTCAAATTCAAAAATATTTAGGGTAAGTCCTTCAAATTATTTTGCATTTCATCTAGTTCATTCTAGTTCCTAATGAGCCTTTTGTATTATATAGTGAACATAAACGATAATTATAGGTAAATGGTTGCTAGAACATTGAACACTTGCGAAGAACCCAATTTCCTTCATGGTTTTACCTGAAGGTAATTCTTTATCATCTTTGTTACAAACTAATACTGCACAAATTTTATTTTATACTTGTGTTGTTATTGTTCACTTTGAAAAATTATACAAATTTACAACCTTCACAAGAATGGATCTCCTGAGGTAATTGAAAAGCTATTGTCTTTAGCTTCCAGACTAGGCTTCATGGTTATGTTTTGTTTAGTTTGTGTGGTAAATGGAGTTCATTTTGTAATTGATTCTCGAGACACAAAGCATAAGATGCAGAAGAGTAGGGTTTTTGTGTCTAGAATTGAAAATGACACATTTTATGGTATTTTGGAGGAAGTCATAGATTAAGTTATTTATATAACTACTCTATGACTCTCTTCAAATGTAAATGGTATAACACCAACGATAGAAAAAATAAAATGATCATAGATAAAAATATAACAAGCATTTCTATTAGTGCTCAATGATATAGAGATGATTCGTATATACTTGCATCTTAAGCACAATAAGTTTTTTACATTAATAATCCTCTTAGTAGACCAAATTAGCAAGTTATAAATAATGTGGTGCACCATAATGTATGGGATGTCCTTGATGATCATAATATTAATGTCAATAGCCTATCCTATTTGTAGGATGATAACTTCACAAACTTTACCCTCATAGTAGATCTTGGAGATTTTGCCTTAATTATCTTACGGGATTAAAACCATAACCCTCATTTTGTTTCATCTTCTAGAAATGTTCATCTTACTTCACAAATGTTTGATGACTTTATAAATGATGATGATGATATAGAAGATCAAACCATTGGGGATTACATAAAAGTGGAGATTTTAGAGTCCAACGATGATGACTTAATTGATGAAAACGATAATGACCTTGTAACATTCACTGATAATGAATCTAATTATGCTAAGGTCTTTTAGGTTTCCTAAGTAGTTATTGGATATTATATTTTTAGAATCTTGAATTTTGTACTAAGTATCATCTGTAACTAGCTACACTAATTAATTTTAAATAACTCATTCTATATATGCAAATGTAATTTACCTTTTAAGGATAAATTATTTTTTTATCATAAGTATTACTTACTTACTGTCATAATAACTATTATGTGTGTTTCATTATGTATAATAATTCTCGATAGTCATGACTAATGTTATGTTACATTATTATGGAGGAGATGATGGACATGACCCACCACCATACCCCACTCGTCTCCCCTCCTAGTGTGAGATAGGTGAAATTAGTTATACTTAAGCATTCTATTTTATAGTTTTTTTTTTGTGCAAATATATGTTCTTAACAGAGTTTTGCATTTGAAAGCTACATCGAGTCAATGGCATCGCAACAAATTAAGATCCTTAACTTTCCGGTAAAAAATACAAAAGAATAATGGGAGGTCATTGCTTATCATCTTTGATAAGATAAGTACATGGTAAGCAATTGATCCGAATTTAAAGCATTTTACACGTGATATAGGAGTGCTAGTTAGGTAGCACTGTGAGCCATTCCATAAAAATTGGAGGCAAGTGCCTAATGAGTAGTGAAAGCGTGTTGTGCAAGGAGTTTATGTAAGTACTATGACATTTTTTATATTGTTATTTATTTAATATTGAGATTGATGGGAACAATAAATGAAAATTCTTTCACATATTCTAATGTAGTCCCATTTCAAATTTATGAATGTTAAGCTTGAAGAGCAAGAATAAATGATTATTGATATCCAACAGACAATAGCTAATTAACACAAAGATTGGAAGTTCATGTTCCACTAGCATTTCTTGTAGCATGGCAATTAAGAGAATGTTTGTGATCTTAGTAGTGCCAGGCAAGCTTGTCTTTCTAATATCTCAACAAATTATTAGGATAGGTTATGTACATACTTCAACAGTAATGAGCATAAGGTAAAGTTGAAGTATAATTGGTCACTTACCATTTTTGACATTCAATTTGTTTGTATTCTAATTACAAATATTTTGGTTTAAATGTGTAGGAGCTATCCAGAAGAAAATTCAAAGAATAGGTTAAAAAAGTTCTATACTGATCGCCATGGATCAAAGTCTATTATGGCGGCATGACATGACAAGGCATTTTAACTTAACATTTCTGCATAATGCTATTGTCCAAAGCCTTACTAATTGTTAATATCATGTTTTGAAATTAGTATAGAGAAATAAGGACACAGGTGAATTGCAACCAATGAGGAAAATTTCCATGAACATCATACATATCACATAAGGGAATGAGTGCATCCAAATGCTTAGACTACTTACGTAAGTAACTACTTACGTAAGTAACTACTTTTTGATTAATTTTTTTTTATTATATATGAAAAGTTTTTCATTGAAACTATATGTTTATGTTTAAAAAATTAAGGCTGAGATGCTAGAATTAGTCACCCATCGATCTTCACAATCCAATGTTTTCTCTAGCAACTCCCTTATAGGTTCGCCAGATGTTAATGAGGTGTTCAGTACTTACCAAGGGAATAGAAAGGCAATTGGTCATGTGCTTGCTATAACAGCATATGGCACTAGCAGCACCAATTCATCCACTACAGCATTTCCTCTAAGGTTGCATCAAGTATTTGTGAAGGAGGTGCAAACCTATATCATCGAGACTCAATAGGCTTTAGTTAGTGCGGATAAGTGTATTTGTTATCATGAGGAGCTACAACAAAAAAGCCATACTCTTCTTAAGGGCATGAATGCTGCTTTACAGTCTATGGGATTTTCTCTCCCTTCGCCCAAGATGCCATATCATCCTCCTTGGATGAAAATCCCTCAATCGAGAGTATTATCTAGATTCGCTTTTGAATCGCCTTCTACTTCATAGCATCCCTTAGGACCTTAGTAGCAGTGACCCTTACTCCTATCCTAACCACAGCCACAACCACTTCCACCTCTGCCCTTTTACTTTCAAACAATAGAGAGGACGATGACAATAACAGTAGTGGGGACTATTATTTTAGATAGTTTGTATCACATAAATTTGTTTTAATACTTTATATTATGTATCTATATGAATTACTTGTTTTATTATATAATCTTTAGAGTTAGTTTATATTATATTTGTTTTTACAATGGATTATGTTAGACAATTATTAACATCTCCAAATTTAAAAAATTATTATCATTTTATTTTAGTTATATGTAAATAACTAAGTATGAACACAAATGTAAATAAAAAATAATGAATATAAATGTAAAAAATAAATAACTAAATATGATATGTAAAAGAAAATCATGAACCTACATAGAATTTTATTTTATTTTTTTAAAAATGACCTATACAGACAATAAAAGTTATATAAACCACAATTATCCTCTGTGTAGATTGGACCTATACAGATGACAAGTGGTATATAGACCACAATATTGTCTGTGTAGATCTAACCTATACAAACGATAAGGGCTATACAAACTACAACTATTGTCTACATAAGTCGGACTTATACAGATGATAGGGCTATATAGACCATAAAGAGTTATCTGTATAGCCTTTGTCATCCATATAAATTCGACCTACACAGATGACCACTATGGTCTGTATAGCACTTGTTTGTATAGGTCCATCTATACAAATAATAGATGTCATCTGTATACGTGTTACCTACTTAGATAACTTAAAAAAAAAGTGTCCGTATAGGGTGCAACAGGCATGATTTTATACAGACGACTCAATATAAATGATGTTATCATTTGTAATAGCAATACAAATGACTTTTGTGATTTATATAGTCCCTTTTTTGTAGTGGTACCTCATATATTTAGGTTAACTAGAGGCCTATCAACAAAACATTTTTCTAATTGACAATCTATACAAATTCACCTTCCAAATGTAGTTTGCTTCAAACCACAAATCATGTAAAACGCCTCCAAAACCACATTCAATTTTAATTATAAAGAAAAACTTCCTAAGGTAACCACTTAAGAGCAGTTATAATTATTTCAACTCCGTGAAATTATTCTCCAGATATACCATAAGTTATAGCGCAAAAGTAATAATTCCCAATCTACTACATTAGATGATATTCTCTATTATCTTTTCATACGACAATTAACAAAAGTAATTCGAAGTTAAGAAATCGAAATTACTTCAAGATACAAATAATGCGTGCTTGATTAAAAAGAATTTAATAAATATGTCACCCATATACTTCAAAACATTGTTTTAATCAAACACATTTGCGAGCTCTTGCGTATTTGCTTTAGTTTTACATATTTATTTGATAATAGTGCAATTCATAAGCGTAAATCTTCAACTTTTTCTTTAATATATTTTTATTTATAAATATATTTCAAAAGCATTTTATTTTTAAAAACTGACCACATTTTTTAATATAAATAATGATAAATACTTATATTTTGGAGGTCACAGTAGTAATTACCCAATAATTGTTTAACTATTTGGAAACTATATATATATTGTTAATATCTTGACTCTCATCATATTTTTAAAAAAATTTATTTAAATAAGATTTATTATTAATTATCATTTATCGATTGAAATGTCATAAATTACCAATTTAATCTTAATCTTAAATGAGAATAAGAAAGTCCTAATAATTTACTTATCATAACATAGAGATATTGTTAATTAATAATAAAGTAACCTAAATAAAAATATAAAATCACTAAAATAATAAAGATAAGTGCATAGCTAAATCACAAAATAATTTCAAGTATTTATTTAAAGATTAAGTTACAAATCATAAAGTAATCATTGTTATCAATTAAATCTAATTATTTTGATTTGAAGACATTATAAAAAAAAAATAGAAACGCATGTTATTATCTCATGTTCATATATTCTAACCTTAACCTCTTGTTCATTTGATTGCTCAATGTTGCAGAATCCGATTCCTCTTACACATGCATTATTTTCTCGTCATCAATATTGATAAGTTAATTAATAGACGAGAGTTAATATAATTAAAGGCTACACCCTAAAAAAATTTAAAATTAGTAAGTCTTATACACTGGTGATGTCTAACTATAATATTTTTTATGATGATATCAATTTTCTTTTCAAATTTACTACCTTCTGACTCCTCTTTAATGGATTAGAATTGATGTGGTCAATAATAATAATAATAATAATATCACATATAATATATAAAGTCATTTAAACAATATAATAAGTTACATATATATTGTAATTTTTTTCAATCAATTTTTATTTTCATATCGAATATGGTTGTAGCGTATAAATTTGAATTGACGAATGAGAATATTGATATAGTTAGATTTAATAGCCAAATTATTCTATTTGAAATTTAAGAAACAATAACATCAGTTTAGTCTGTACTTTTCATCTTTATCAATAATGTTAATTCCAAAGTTTAATATTATATATATGTTCCTTCAATTAGCAAACAACTTTTTGGATAGTTTTTTCAATGGAAGAAATCTAAACGAAAAATATATATAATAAAATTAAATTTCAAGCTCTATACATAAAAAGTGTTATGCAAAGAGAAAATAATAACTATTGTGAAACAATAAAAAAAAACATAATGCATAAAACATAGGAAAAAAATCAAGTCGATACGGTTTATTATAATTTATTGCAATAAGGTACCTCAAAACCACTTTCTTTTATTTAAGTACACCTACAAATAGTAATTTATCATAAAGTCCAGAAGATAAAATGACATACTTATAACGCTCCTTGCAAAGAATAAAAGTACCAAAACAAAAAGCTCTTTTATCATATATAAAAATTAAAAAATTTATAATTTTATAAAAATTAAAAATAAAAGACTAAAAACTTATGAGAATTAAAATTTGAGAATTTTTAATTTTATAAAATTTCAATTTTTTAAGGATTAAAATAAATTTTTAATTAAGATACAAATAAAAATAAATAAGAATATAGAGGTACAAAACCTTTTACAAATCCTTTTTTTAAAAAAATAATTATCCTTGATAAATTATTGTTATATTAAATATTCAAACAACAAAGTTATCTTTATGGGAAAAAGAAAATGCAGATTGACACAAGGTAAGAAAAAAATTCATTTGTCTATTTATTTTAGATTTTAGGTTGATGTTACTGTCTGGATACCAAATAGTAATATGCTATTTCTTGATAACTTGATTGTTAATAAGAATTAATTTATTCATTTATTTTAGATTTTTAATTGGTATTATTGTTTGGACCCCAAATAGTAACATAGTTTTCTTAAATAGTTTGGTTATTAATGAGACTTAATTTATCCATTTATTTTGAGATTTTTTATTGATGTTACTATTTTGGAGACCAAATAGTAATATTATATTGTCTTGAGTATAAATAATAGCATGCTATTCTTTGATAGTTTGGTTGTTAATGAAACTTAATTTATCCATTTATTTGGAGTTTTTATTTAATGTTACTATTTGAAAACTAAACA
Organism: Sindora glabra; assembly: GCA_020226215.1. NCBI lineage: Eukaryota > Viridiplantae > Streptophyta > Magnoliopsida > Fabales > Fabaceae > Sindora > Sindora glabra. The sequence continues at coordinate 35,602,964 of CM035225.1, forward strand.
ATAACATGCTCTTATTTAGAAGTTTAGTTATTAATAAGACTTAATTTATTTATTTATTTTAGATTTTTCATTGATATTATTATTTGAAAACTAAACAGTAATTTGTTATTCTTTGATAGTTTGATTATTAATGAAACTTAATTTTTTTATTTATTTTAAATTTTTTGTTGATGTTACAATCTAGAAGCCAAACAATAACATGCTTTTCTTTGACAGTTTAGTTATTAATGAGATTTGATTTATCCATTTATTTTAGATTTTTAGTTGATGTTATAGTTTGGAGCCTAAATAGTAATATGTTACTATTTGGAGATTAAATAATAACATACTATTCTTTAATAATTTAGTTGTTACTGAGACTTAATTTATCTATTTATTTAAAGTTTTTAGTTGATGTTACTGTCTGAAGACTAAATAGTAACATAATTTTTTTTGCCAGTTTGATTATTAATGAGATTTAATTTATCCATTTATTTTGAATTTTTTGTTAATATTACTATTTGAAAACTAAATAGTAATATGTTACTATTTAGGATTTAGGGTTTAAGGTTACTCTCTGGAGATTAAATAGTAACATGTTACTCTTTGATAGTTTAGTTATTAATAAAACTTGATTTATTCATTTATTTTGAATTTTTAGTTGATGTTACTATCTAGATATCAAATAGTAATATGTTATTATTTGGTTTGCAAATAGTAACATGTTGTTCTTTAATAATTTTATTATTAATGAGAATATATTTACCTATTTATTTTTTATTTTTTATTAATATTATTATCTAGAGCCCAAATAGTAACATTCTATTTTTTAGTAGTTTAGTTATTAATGAGACTTGATTTATCCATTTATTTTGAATTTTTAGTTGATGTTACTATCCAAATACCAAATAATAACATGTGTATTATTTTGTCTGTAAATAGTAACATATTATTTTTTGACAATTTTGTTGTTAAAAAAGTTATTATGGAACTATTGGACACTAAAAGAATAGAAGAGCAAAAATTCGATATGGGATTCAAATGAATTTGAATTGAGAAAAATAAAATCAAAATTAGCAAAACAACAAAAAATGAAGAAAAATTTAGAAAAGTCATTGAAAAAAATATTTTTTTGCTAGCCAAAGTAGGCAAAATGCCTTTGGCTTTTTATAGACACATAAATCTTGAAAAATTACATAAAATTAATATAAAATTTGCCTGGATGACTAAGCACAAAGTTATAGTTTTTTAAAATTTTAAACTCAATCTACATGTTTCCGGTGGAGTGAACCATGCCAAAATCAATTCTTTTTTATTTTCTATTAAAAGATCATAGGAAGTCAAATGAAAACAAGTGGTCATATGTGAAAATTAGTTAAATAATTATGGAGTTATATCCTTTTAAAATTTTTAATTTATGACCTCATTGTCATAGTTAAAAAAAGGGTATTCTTGAAATATAATAATAATATTTCATAAAAATAGTACATATTTGAAATAAAGATCAGTGCTAGTACCTATTTAAAAAAAAGTTTAAGAAGTGGTACCACAATACAATTTACCATAAAATATTGAAGTTAATTATTATTTAAGATACAAATAACGCATGCTAGATAAAAAAAATAAGAGATAATTACATTAACCCTTAAGATTTAATAAGATTATATGGATGTTTTCTTTTTAATATCAAAACTTATATAGATCTTGTTTAAAACATTAAATAAAATAATATTATATATAAATTCAATTTTTTTAAATAAATGATGAGAAAAGCTGATTATATATTCAAATCAAATAATATATTATAATTTAAATTTTTTGTCATAAAAAATATAATGTGGTTGAATTTAAACAAAAACATCTATGACAATTGCATTAAATTTTCACTTTTTTATCAATCTTATTTTAGATATTTGACTCTAATTAAAGTATACTTTTATCATAAAATATTTAAAAATATCTCATATCAGTATATATTATTTGATTTGAATTTATAATTAAGTGAACTCTAAAGTGTCTCTAGAGGTTTAGTACTCAGGATAGTGTAACAAAATATAAACTACTAGATAAAATTATTAAATCATTACTAAAATTTTTGTAATATCATTCAATAACCTGTATTTTGTCATACCACCCTAAGTAGCAAACCCCTGGAGGCACCTTAGCAAGCACCAATTAATTATCATTTTCTATCATTTTATTAATGAAAAGTCCAAATCTAAATTTAAGTATAGCATTATTTTATATTTTGATAAAGGCTTATGTAAATTTTAAAATTAAATGCATATAATTTCATTAAAATTTATGAGAGATGAATGCATTTTTCTAAAAATAAATAAATAAATATGTTACTGGAACATTTCAAAACAATGTCGTAATCAAACGCATTTGCGAGTTCATATCATATTGGGTTTAGTTTTACGTACTTATTTGATTTGACATTAGGGTATATCATAAAATTCAGAGGCATACATTGCAACTTTTTCTCTGATATATTTTTATTTATAATTATATTTTTAAAGTACTTTATTTGTAAATAATAACCATATTTTATATATATATATATATATATATTAAAGATGGGGTGATTAGTAAATAAATTTAAATTTGATTCATTTTTGGTGTAAAATTTTTTACAATGCCACTAAATAAGAATTAATAGGTTTTATTAACTTGATTACACATAAATTGGTGATAATGTAAAATTGATTTACACATTATTTAAATTTGAATACTTAAAAAAACTGTTATAACACAAAAGAATTTATTTTGTCATTAATTTAATATTTTTTTATTCATTTAGATTATCAATATAAATATTAATAACGTGGGTGATTGCATTTAACAAGTAATTACGAGAAATAATATGTTACATACATTATAAGTTCTTTTAAAATTCATTTGAAGTCACCTTTAAGTTTTATTGATGAATTTAAATTTGATTAATTAATAATGCAAAGTTATTAATAAATCAGAAAAAGATATGTCATAAAAAATAAAAATAATTAAAATTTTTTAACTATGATAAAAATTTTAATAATTTTTAATGATATAATAATATATAAATAAATGATAATATAAAAATAATTTACACTAATGATAAATTAAATTTAAATCTTTTATCGATATCATTAGTCCATGCATAACATAAATAATTTTAGAGAGAGACAGAGAGAGAAGGATCGCTCACACATATAAGGGTAAATAACTTTCATCAAATTTAGATCATTGATCTCAATCAAATTTAAAAATTAGGATTTATTCATTTTAGACTACTTACACACTATATGTTATTAAAAAAATCTTATCTACAAAAAAATAAATATTAAGCAATTAAATTAATCAAGATATCATAATAAATTATATGAACAATTTAACATAGAAAATATCAAATTATAAGAAAAAATTATGAATGAGAAAAGATCTACTATATTATCGAAACAATTATAAAATAATATATGTAAATATTTTCAACCATAACTTTACAACTTTCTGACCATAATCCTTGCATATCTCAAATCTTTATGATAGTTTTCATATAACCTATATAAGCATTACATCAAATCTCTTTCTTAACTTAAATTCTTGTAAAATATAAATATTTATTATTTATTTGATAAGAAATTTTATTCTTATTCTAATATAAAAACTTCACCTGAATAGGAAAATAACTTACAATAGAAAATAATCAATAATTAATAATAATGAAAATTTAGGTCAAATCCAACAATTTCTAGCTCGACACAAATTACATCACCAATATCAATCTCGATGCTCCTACTATACCAAACAGAACCTATCATGAGACACCAACAATGAAAGTCTTCTATCATTACAATTTTTTCAAACTATAATAATTATCTTGTTACCAAGTAGCTCTACCCTTAATCAAATGGCACAATCTTCATTGGAATCCATACACAACCTCCTCATACTACTATAGAAATACTATTTGACATTAAGTGTTTAATGGGTTTAACATCAGTTTCGAATCGTTATTTTATCGAGCATCATAATAAATATTTTATGACATCAATTACAAAATTATCATAAAATAATAAATATTACATCAATTTATATAACAAATAAACCATCATTATTTTTTAAAGAATACTTAGTCTTGTAATTGATCATATTTAAATATATTAATTTTTGTTAAGTAACTATCATTGAAAATCGAAATTAATCATTAGCTTATTTTAATAATTAATGTGGAATATTTTATATACCATATTAATGATTCACACAACTAATGTTATATTGCTCTTCCCCACAAATAAAAAATAAAAAAAATCCTTTTCATACACTTTCTCCATTTTACACAGCATTTCAAGTCATTTCTTATTACATTACTTCTAACCTAAAATATATCCCAAACCACAAAAAATACGATACTCCAATTTGGATATATGAGATTAAGAAATACTTAATGATTTACATTGTTAAATAGCATATGTCCAAAACATTTTTAAAGTATAAGGAAATAAAATAAGCAAATAAAATTTTAACTGTTATAACAAAATATATATTTTACATCCTAAAGGGCCTAGAATCGGAGACACCATTGTTTCTAATACAAAAGTTCCTATAAAAATAGGAAATTCCCCTTTTTAGTTTTTATTTTAATAAAAATTTATTTAGTATAATTTCTATTTTTAATTAACAAAAATATTATTAATATATTTATATTTTTATGTATTATTTATTATATTATATTTTATATATTATTAATATATTAAATTATTACAAAAAAATGTATCATGGTGTAAGAAAAATTACCTCCTAATTTATCATGGATATCTTTATTCTCTATATTTCCTACACCTTAACCAAACCAATATCTCCATTGCAATTTCAATGTATTTGAGCTAAAAAAAAGTTTTAAAATAATAAAAAGTTACCTTAGTTAGATATGGATATTTTTACTACAATTATTTATTACTTAATATATGAAATTAGCACTCCTTAGAAATGCACTTTTAAATTTAATACTTACAAATGTAAACAATATTTATTAAAATTTTATATATAATATTACACAAAATGTTAAAGAAAATGAATGAAATCAAGTTTCTTACCCATACAAATCTATAAAGCTTGCATCAAAGGGAAAGGAAACAAAATATGGTCAATTATAAAATCAAAAACTAAATTGTAATAACAAATATAAAATGTAAAGCAAATCTTTACGGTTATATTTTGTATTTTTCTAATGAGTGCTAAACATAGATATTTAGCCACGAGCTAATGGACCTTTAGTCATACAAAATAATTAGTGAGCACAAATACAAAATTAAAGAGAATCATCTTAAGGTTTAAAGAAGAGCATAACTTGTTAGAGTGAAAATCATTTTTAATGATGAAATTGGTAAATAGCAACATGACTTCACTCTTTTTATTTTCATCTTGCACCCTCTTTTTCATACTGTTTAAAGTTTACACATCAATTAATAATGAAAACTTATGTGTATAATAAAATGACATCATTCAATCATAGAATTTTAAACATTGGTTATTAAGTAAAATCCAATGTCATATACCGATATCTTTTGTCTTTTCATTATTTTCAAGCAAAAAAATTTATGATTTTACAATTCGACAACATTAAAAAAAAATTTACATGACGATGTTTTCCTTATATAACTAAATAGATATAAATAGCAATAAATTAAATGATCTAACAAATGAAAAACTAGAATTTTCAAAGAAAAAATTTTTTTAATAAGGTTAATGAGAAACTAACAAATGAGATACTATAAACTTTAAATTTTTACTTAAAATATTTTTCCACAAAATGGCATAAAGTTATAGCAAAAACTTTTTGTTATTGTACAAAAGGATATAAAGTGGGATACCCCTCCTCATAATTCGTTTATATTACTTGAGGGTTTTTGAGTTGAAGAATATAAGTGATTGCAAACTAATGATAAATTATAATGCGAAAAAGTAACATTGCTACTTATACATTGGACTCAAACCTACCAATGCAAGAATAGATATATTGCTTCTTCTCAAAACAATTTATTATTGATTTGCAACCCATCTTAGGGTTTTCTCACTACTATAGAATTGATGTTTTATGTTGGTTAATTAATACCGATTTACAATAAAATTAATGTTTATTTTGTCATGGTAACATTTTTGAAATTATATAAAAACTTAAGACAATGGACAAAAACTTAACCATTGTCTAAAAGGCATTTCATTCATTTCTTTAAAAACCATAAAAGTATAGAATGTTAGTTTTAATTAATAGTTATTGTCTAAAAGGTATTTCAAAAGACTCTTTAGAAACTTTAGAATGTCAATCTTATTTAATCGCCTAAAAGGCTTTTCAAGAGTCCTGTTAGAGACCATAGTAGCATAGGACGTCAATTTTATTTAATAACTAACATCTATTATTTTTCTATAAATAATTGCTTTAACTCTATCTTTTTATATGAAAATCTTTTGATATCTCACTCTCCAACATTCTTTGAAGTGTGGTGATTTTGATATATAATGTTATTATTGATCTCTCACTCCACTTTTAATGAAAAAGTGTACAATGGAAGAACCTTAACCTCTAATTCCCCCATTGTATACTCTTTGAGTTCTAACAAAGTAAAACTGGAATGTTATAGTTGCTAATTTTTCACTCCAATTTCATTGAGAAAGTGTATAATGGGAGAAACTTAACCTTTGGTTCTCTCTTATTATATACTCTTTCATTTCTTATAAAGTAAAAATGGAATGGAAGAGCTGATAAACAATAATTTGGTATATGGTTCTTCTATATTCTCACTCTACTTTCATATCCTTAGAGTATACAAACTAGAAAAATATGAGTAACAATACTAGAGTTTGTATTAAGGATAAAGATTTTGATACATAGTACTTTTTTTGTTGTTTTGTGTATTCACGTAAATGTGTAGTTTTTGTCTATTAATGATTTAGTATAATTATTTTGTATAAATTTGCAAAAATATTGTTTACTTATAAGTTTGTACTTTCATTATAAATAGAGTAATGATAATAAATTTTTTAAAAAATTTATAAAATTATTTCTCTTTGCTCATTTATATGTTGTTTTTACTTAAAATTCTATAATAGGCATTTTGGATTACAAATATTAATAAAGACAAGATATATAAAAAAATATAACATTCTATGTTAAATTAATTCAAAAATAACTTTTTTTCATGTTCAGTTGTTTACATAATAGAAATATGTTATAATTAGAGAATATATATTAAAACAAATATAACCTTTTATGTTAAATTAGTTCAAAAATAAATTTCTTTTTTATAGTAGTTTTACATGACAAAAACATGTAATTATCGAAAGACTACTGTTGAAGAAATGGCAAACATAAAAAAGCCAGTTTTAGGATTACCAACATCTAATACAATGACATTTTCTCAATAGTTGATGACATATAAATGAATGTCATTTATGATTAAGTTTAAATAAACAAAACTGAAGATGTATAATGAATGAATTTATGAGAAAGTTTAAATAAATGAAAGTGAAGAAGTTTAAATAAATGGAACTAAATATGACTTATATGATGATTATTGTGTAAGTCCATTTCATCAATAATTAACACATCAATTAAGTACTTAACTGGCATCTTAAGACATTGTAACCATGCATATGACCGAACTTATGACATCAATTTTTAATTAATAATCAACAACAATAGTAATTTTATATTTTTTTATTTTTCGATTTTAATGTCGCTAAAATTGAAACTTTTACCGATGACTTAGCTGTCAATAAAAATATGACTTTTAGCAACAACAGATTCGTCGCTAAAAGCTTTAAAATTTTGAAATTTGAAACGGTTTTCAATGACAACTTTGTTGACTGACAACAAATTGTCGTCGATGTAGGTGGTTTAAATAACAAACCTATACTGACGACATTTTCAACAATGATTATTTTTTCTGTGGCGACCAAGTTATTTTCAGAGACAATAAATATAGTTACTAATGGTTTCTTCTTCTGTAGGGTGATCCTTAACTAGTTAGTATACCATGACGCCACAAATTTGTGATCTTCTTCCAACAACCGTTGTTGGCCCAATTTGTCCAATAATCTAGTATTTACAATGTAGAATTAACTATTAATCGTCAAAGGAATCAGTTATTTTCAAAAGTTGAAGAATGATCCTTGTCATGGGATATTAATTACGAAGCTACAAATTATGATTGGCAGAAAAGTTTCTTTTTTTTTTTTTTTCAATGTATCGCAGAAAAGTTTGGACCAAATGCAAAAAAACTTGTTCATATATTTTGGAATATTAGCAAATTTATGGAAATATAGTAAGTATGCATTACTTGAATCCAGAAGGTGTGACTAGGTAACTGAAGACCACAAGAAGAGAGAACTCAATTTGCCATAGAGCGACCATTTCTTGAGCATAAGTTATAAACAGATGATTATATAAATCTATTAAACCAATCTGTATAAAGTCAGAGAGTACCAGCTATGCGGTGATCAGATCAAGAACTGCAGTGGCTTCAATAGTTATTGTGTCTGCTGCAATCGTAATTTCCTACATGACTGTATTTTCAAGTTTCTTTTTTTTTACAAGTTAATTATTTGTAACTAATAATAACCATCGCTACAATCATAATTTTAAAATCATGCTGAGGATATATGTAGTACGGCCGTTGCCGTCCAAAAAACTGGCAAGAGAGATTACACCAATGAGTATTTTTCCTTTAGTACAGTTGCTACAGAATGTATAAAAAATTGTTTCAAGGATTCTATGAAGCATTTAAAATAAGAATTTAAATTGTAGAGTGCATTATGTTATGCAGCAGCGATGTTGCAGATGCAAGGGAAATTTTTTTCTATTTTTTTTTAACTAAAATGGTAGGAAGGAGAGGTTCTCCAATCTTACCAGGCAAAATGCCAGTGATATGTTAGGACAGCAGTAGAGGCTCATTCAGAGTTACCACATTGATCCATGAGGCAGCAACTCAACTAACTTCTGAGTGTCTGGGACTTTTTTTGAGAAGGGTTATCTGCCAAATAAGATAACTAGTGTTGAATGGAATTCAAACCTGAAATGCAAGGGAGATTTTGAAGATTTTGAAGTCAAATTCATATTGCTTTGACTTATTCCTTTCACATCAATCCACAATTGCATCAAGACTGCAATCACATTTTAAATTCCTATCATACTATTTTAGCTTGTAATTTCTAAAAGACAGCGCAGTTCAGTGAAGTTAGCACAAATTCAGCCGGCACTGTGCAATAATGTCTGATGTTGCCTCTAAAACTTTTCCCTTGTTGTTTTGGGTTTGAACCGAAAGTCTTAGGAGCGTGTGCTAAGTAATTGCTGCCCATACGTAAAAACTAGGCCCAAATTCACTACATATGAATGTTAAGACAACAGGAGTGAAACTTGAATTAAAGAGGAAGTCAAAGTTGAAAATAGGAAAAAATATTTTAGAGTTGAATGGCAGGACAAATCTCCTTTGGCATGGTGCATGCAAGGGAAAGAAGGCATCATGCACCCAAGTCACTACCACTAATGGCCTTACTTATTCCCCCATCCTAAAGGAGACGTGCCCTATAATTCAACTGTAAGCTCAATAAGCTTGGCTGCTCATGGTAATTGCTCTAGCGTTTTGGGTATTTATCTGCGATGGACGTACGCATATCCTATGGCACAATGCCATCCTTGTGGGGATAGAGCCTTTTTCACTTGCTTTGTGGTTTATTCCCTTTACTTTATAGCTGTAATATGGTGTTCTAGAAAAAGGTCACACCACAATGTGGCGCTTGTAGCATTACAATTTCCTTTTTCCTTTCATCGTGACCGTTTTTCATTTTGTTATTATATTCATTTTTATTTTTTTTCTTATAATTTCCTAGAAGTACATTATAATTGTAATCTTCTTAAGTTGTTCTTTTCTGCTGTATATTAATAATAAGCCTTTATCATCTGTTTTCATTAATAAATGTAGAAAAAAATTAAGAGTAAAATACTTTAGGATCTATTTGTTTATTGTTTCTAAAAATAGTTTTTTGTTTAAAAAAAAAAAGAACCTATTTTCAAAATCTATTTTTAAAAAATTGTTCCCCAAATGTGCAACTTAAAAAAAAAGAAATAACTTTTGAATTTTTTTAACGTGTTTTCTTATTCTTGATATTAGTTTTATAATCATACGAAATATTTCCTTATTTGCAATATTAAATATCTCCTAATATTTTTTTCTTTAATTCAAAAATAATTTTTTAAATAATTTTTAAAAATATAAAAATAAAAATATATCCAGACACACCCTTAATCAAACCTTTTTTAAAAGATAAAAAAAGTGTTAGATCTCATGAGAAGTAGCATAGAGTAGCTAAGCACAATGGTAAGGAATCTCTTTTCACCTATAAACAAACTAAATAGTGGGTGATGGTCCTCTTTTTACCCTTTGATATTTAAGTCAGTAAGAGTAAAAGAGTATAATAATTAATACAAAGAGTGGAATGAGATTAGAGTGTACCTAACTTGGGGGACCAATATTTATAAGAGAGACTATACTTGGGATAAATTGATCATTTCATAACTAGGTAAATGGGTATTTAAGTCTTTTAGCTAGGTAAACCATTCTTGAAATAATAACCATTCCTAGTTTATTGCAACCATCTTTAACTATCCAATTGTACCAACCATCCAATTCCTTGCAACTAATCCAATTGCAAAATGCCTTCAAGGATTGTGATCCATAAGGACAAGTATGTCATCTAATGGCTCGGCCTTCTTTCATAGTGGGTTGGTCTTACTTAATTGGGTTAAAATTAGACTAGGGCTAAGAATGGGTCTGACCTAGTCCGAGGTGAATATTTATCATTTAGCCCCTCAAAGAAATGTAGCAAGGCTTGAACAAGTAATTGATTGGTTAAAAAGACTTTGATACATCTACTAAGCCAATCAATGCAAATTGGTTATGCAAAAGAATATTTTCCTAAAAGTAATGCTTTAAGAACACACAGTCACATTTAATGTGCATCCATTGGATTATCACAATCATAATGATTTACCTTAGACTATATGTCAATAATGACGAGAGCCCTTATTTTACACATTTGCAATTTTAAGCCATTAGATCTCTTTTAAGAAAACACAATGAATTTCATTTATCAAATCAAGCAACATTCCTAATGGCTGCTAGACGAAGTCATAAGATACAAATAGGGATCTGTGTAATCAAGATTTCTAGTTGTCAATTATGAGCAAATAGATCTAAATCTCAATCATCCAAAAGCTTTAAATAGAATATTTTTTTCACAGATCATCAATTTTACCATTCTTTCAAAATTTTGTTAAGAAAATTAGTGTGTTTCTCTACTTTCTTGAACCTTCCCCATTCTATCACCAATCATCATCACTAGAGAAGAAGAATGGATATTGTTCTCATCTATTCACTAAAGTAGAAATATTATTCCCCATAGTCTACTAATAATATTTTTTCTTCATTTCTAATTTTATGAACATGAGAACTTTATGACTATTGAATTTGGGTTTAGGTTTTTTAAAGATTTATTCTCTTTCTCTTTCTATTGCTATTAATGCTTTCTTATTTCTCTATTTTAAATACCCTTTCTATTTAAACCCAAATCACTTATATGTTAATTTTTTATTTGGGTGTAGGCACATAGATTTAGATAGCAATTATGTTCCTATTGATGATTCAGGAGCCCTATTTGTAGGTTACATGAGCCGATTAGCATATACCAAACTTCCTACAAACTATGACAAATGGTCTAACATTCCAAACTCCATCAAAGATGACTTATATGATAAATTAGTGGTGGTAGGTAAAATGATTATTTTTTCTTTTAGGAGGGAGTATATGACCTATAAGCATGCTAATAAGTAATAAAACTAACAATAAACAAAATGAATATAAAGAATATTCATGCAATAATTATACATATTTTATAAAAGTTATAAAATAGCATAATTCATTTTTTGTAATTATTATTTTGTATAATATTTGATATTTTCCTCTTTGTAGCCATTTTTTCTTTTTGCGCACAATGATTTGGGAAGAAAGCATTCTAAACCCATTTTTAGGAGAAGATAGAGAGATTATAAAAGGAACTTATACAACAAATACTATGATCCTTCCTTGAGCAAGGAATAAAATATAGAACAAAATTGCCCAAATAAGGTATCCAAGGAGCAATGGAAAAGATTAGTTGAATCCATGATAAGCATAAATAGAAGGTAATATATTAATTTTGAAATAATTACTCAAGAACATGTGCTTGTGTAAATGTCAAAATGGACATTTCATGTTAATCTATACAAGAGATTAGCAAGAAGAATTCAATCAATAAAAGTAAACAAATAATTTTACACATTACAAAGTTGATGTTAATTGCTAGGAAGAAGCATCAACAAGCAAAATTTAAATTAGGTACTGATTAATTTATATTTACCCTCATGGTATAGTTTAATTCTACAATTTGTTTGAATGGTAGGAAAAGGAACTTAGGTGACCACTTGGCAGAGCAAAATTCTAGGATAAAACTCATCAGTATGCTAATGGTACTTATATAAATGATAAAGCAAAGGCCTTAACAATGAGTGTTATATTTTTTGAAACTATCAATGCCTTATATCCAATGTATGATTAATACTCCATTTTTTTCATTCATTTAGGATAAAATGAATGTAATCATGAGCAAGCAAAACCTATCCAAATATGTGATAATTGCTCCAAATGATGCTTTAGGATAAGTTCTAGGAAAAAAACATCCAGGCCATGTTAGGGGGCTTGGAATGGGTGTTTGCCCAACCAATATTTTTAGGATAAGTACGCAATGAGGTGGTGGATTCAGTTCATTAGATGCTAATATCATAACACAACAAAAGGGTAAAAAGCTAAAAGCAAAGCTTGAACAAATTAAGGAAAAACTCCATTAATCAAAGCATCAGTTAGCATAAGCTAAGGGTTAATTGGCACAAATAGAAGGTCAATTAGCACAAAACAAAAAATATGTGCAATTCATCATGAACTACATCAAGGCCACAAGAGTGTTCCTTCCACCTCATCCAGTAAACAATACAAATTAATAGGTAAACTTTCTTATACTATTAAATAAGAATTAACTTCATTTTGATTTTTGAAAGCTTGCTAAATGGTGTGTTTATTTAAAGGTTTTGGATGTGTTTTGCTGAATTAGTAAGAATTCTATAAAGAAAAACATATTCCTAGCCATTAATTGAATACCACCAATGATAAATGTTAGGCTTTTATTCTTTTTTCTAATTGCTATGTATGGTATTTTTCCTGATTAAAGTAGACTTGACTGGAGAAGGTTTTGTTAATTTTGGAACCAACAAACACATGAACATGCTTGCTAAAGTATGGAAAATAAGATATCGAAAATAAAAAGATGATATTATGGGAGAAAAGGCCTATCAAAATGAGAAAGAATTTTTATTATTCATTAAAGTCTTTTATAGTGAAAACAAACTAACTTTATTTTTCATTATTCATTTAGCTTCAAATTTTAAACTACGTATTAAACATAGAAAAGTACTTGCATTATTTATAGTTTGGATATTGTAAATTTATGACTAAAAGTACCTCAAGACAAGTGGTAAGTGCTTCTTTTATTTTGGTTTGGGTTTGATTACAAGGATTTGTATAGTGATTAGTGATTAGTAATTTGGAAAAGACGAAGGATAGGCTATTTTTAAAGGCATTGCTTTTGGTTTGCTCTTCATTATACTATGCTACCATCCATATCTTGAGGGTTTAGATCTCACTAAGACTATTTGCTTTTTGTGGGCCAACATTAAAGCATGGATAAGATAAAGGACATACATAGTGCAAGAAAAGATTATGAATTTATTATCCTGTTCATGTTGGCTGTTATTCATCTTGGTTGTACTCTCTAATTCAAAAATAGTAATTTTTAAATTAAAAGTGTTCAATTTTTTAAATATAAGGAAGCTAGTTTAATGTTTGTTTAAGGCCATTGCATATCATGATAGTCCATAGATATATATGCCTTCAAATTTGCAATCACAAAAAAAGTTATAAGTTAATCTTTCCAAGTATTTTACATAGGACATGGCAATTGCCCTTCAACATTTTCAACTACTCTCAAAAAAAGAAAAATGAGAAAGAATTTTTCATTATACATTAAAAGCTTTCTAATTCTATAAATTGTTCCTTGTTTTTTTACATAAAACTCTAATGTTTTAGGCTAATACTAATTCATAAATTGAAAGTACTTGTTAATATATTGGCACACAACTATTAGTTTCCCTTCTTGGAGGTATATTAATTAATGCATAATTTGATTTATGCAAAAGAATAGTCTAAAGATGTATATTCACCTATGCATCCACAAAAATCCTCAAGTTGGAGCAATGCTTAAGGAAAGAATGTTGATTATCTAAGTAAGTGCTTTTAAATAGTATTTTTTTCATGGATTTTTGTAAGCCGCATCCTATCAACAAGTTAATGTATTACTTTTCATGTACTTTGAAATTATAAGTTTTTGGACTTTTACATATATTTGAAATTGTTAAATTTCAATGAAATATATTTTAGTTTTTTTTTCAAACTTACAATGTTAAGGTAAAAAAAAATATAGGCTCATAGATAATAAATTTAAAAAAACTTATAAATTTTATTTTTATGAAAATAATTGCAGCATATAGGGTCTAATTTTTTAAAAAAAAACACATTAAACATAATGGCAATTTCTAACCACCGGTGCTTACTTTTAAAAAAAATTTGCCAATATCCATTTGAAGAGCATTTTGTAGTAGTTTTTAACTACCAATATATTTTTAAAAATATATTTTATGGTGGTTTATAATCATTGAGAAATTAACTTTAGAAATTTTAATTTGGGAATAATGGCAGTTAAAACTACTACAATTTACAAGATGATGAATTCTAATGGTTACTTGAAATTGCCGCTATTTGGATGCTAGTGGTCCATTTCCCTAAGGTTGGCATAATTGCCACAAATGCCACTGCTACTATCTTGTTATCAAAACTACTACTAAATAGCATGTTTCTTTGTAGTGGTTATTTTACATTTTTAACTATTCAACAGTTAATTTTATATAATACATTTTATATAATCAATTAATTTATTAGTTATTTACACAAATTAAAAAAAGTTTATTTAGAATCACTACAAGAAAATAGATGTTTAGTGACAACAATTGAGTGACAAAAGATATTCTTGTCACTCAAAGTAATATTTTAGTCACAATATTTCATAGTTGTCACTAAATTATAATTGTTAATGATAAGAAGAAATTATTGTCACAAAAATAATAATTTTTATGACAAGTTTTATTTTTTGGTCATTGTATCTAATTAATTTTTATATATAATCATAATTTTAAATTTAAAGAAAATTTAAAATATTGATACATAGTGATAACAAATAAATATTATCATAGCAAACTTCCAGTGACAAGGTTATGTAGTCATATAATGTCAAATGATATTTAGGAATTTTTTTAATGTCACTAAAACTAGAAAGAAAAAAAAAGGTTACTTACCCTTAACTCCAGACAGAGACAAACACTTCGAACAAACCCTTTGCCTATCTCGTTGCTCATTAATCTTCATTTGGTAAGTTTTCTTCTTTCAATTCACTTTGATTTTTCAACTCGATTTCATATTTCAATTCATTTTTGTTACTATGATTTGCAACAGATTGAATTATCTAGCGTGTATTTTGTTTTTCAATTCGATTTCATTTTTCAATTTAATTTCATTTTTCATTTTGATTTAATTTTTCAATTCACTTTTGTTGCTGTGCTTTTTTCAATCTACAGTGAAGCAAAAGCAACAAATTGAATTTGTGATTATGAAAATCAAATTTCGAGGGGACACAAAGAGGATTTCGCCAAAGGTACATTCCTTCACTATGAATTTTAATTTTCCTGTTTATAATTGCATCATCAGCATATAGCCATGTATTTAGTTCATTTTAGAGGCCGTAGGTGTAGATACATAAACGAAGATAGGAAGTCTGTCATGATAATTATCAAAGTGGATTTCCTTTGTTTGCTTTGCCTTATAAATTTTTGTTTTGACCTTGGAATGTAACAAACTTTGTTTGTGGTCCATTCATATTTTCCTTATTTTGTGTAAGCTTATAAAGTGAAAAAATATGTATGCATTTACTGGTGTTAATTAGACTTTATGGATTAGGAATGAAGAATAGAGAGTTACCCCTTTGCCATAACTTGTGGCTAATTTTGGAGTGCTATGAATTTTGGTGTCTTAATTTGATGAGATTTTAGGAGAACTATGTCTTTATAAATTTTGTCTCTTAATTTGCCTTAAATATTAAATCAAGATATATTATTGGTCAAAATAGATAAACATAAACTAAAATGTTAAGGGTTTAGAATTTGTATCTATATTATGCATATAAAAGTTAGAAAAAATAGATCAATAGATAAACCTTGCATGCAACATGCATCCATGTATTTGAAGGCGATCTGCAAAAAAGAATCAGATTAAAAGTAAGACAAGTGGAAATCAAGTAGAGAAAGATAATTAGAGAGAGAAAAATTACAAAACCAGAAAAACCCTATTATTGGAAAGAAAGCACCACCTGACCAAGTATGGTTACTATAACATACTAAGAGAACTAAAGAAGGAGAACTAGTGTAGTCTGATCCCAAGTCCTAAAAAGTCCATGTAATATTATCTTTAATGCATATCTTTTTTATCTTTTTGTATTTTCTATTCATTAATAGTTTTTTTCATTGTAGAAACAACTTCATGAAATTGTCAGACAATAAACACAAAAGGATCAGTCTCAAATGACTAGTGATAAAATGCTATTACAAATACTTAGTGAAAAATCTGGATATTTTCATGGAAAAGGATATGCGAAGAAAACACCATCAAAAAGGAGAAAGGTGGATGAAGAAGTTAATGCAAGAGTCCAACAAGCATTAGCAAAAGCTAGAGTTTCAATGGAATAGAGTATTAAAATACAAATTAGAAAAGAAGTGAAAGAGGAAATTAATAGTAAAATGGAAGTACAATTTGAAGCTATGTTTCAAGCATGCACGGCATCCATGTTGGCCTCTTTATCATACGTAATTTTGGTTTAGTAGTTACTTATTTCTAATTTGAAATGGCAAATCGAAATAAGTTGTCTAATGTCAATGTGGGTTAGATGAGAAGCTAAGGTGAAATTAAGGAAAAGTTAAGGCTTGGTTGATTGGATTGCCAAATGTTAATCTATAAGTATGGGTATGGTTAGTATTGATACATAGGCAGGTGAAAGATAATGCTCCTTAGCTGGGAAATTTTCTTAAACGCTAATAAGAGTAAGTAAACACAATGCTAAAGGATATATTATCATCATTTTATGTGCAGTGGTAAAAAGGAATTAGATGATAGACATCAGTAATTATAAATAGTAGCAAATGTGAGTGTGTGACAGCATAGATAGAAGGTAGGATGATGGATCCATAAAATTTGGCCAAACATTCATATACAAGCTAACAACAAATATAAGCTATTTCAAATGCGGTATTTGGCTTGTATATGAACTTATGAATCATATTATCCTTACTTAACTATTTAGCTATAGGCAGAATAAATTTCAATGTCTAGTCTAATAGCAAGTTCAATAACGTTTATGATTATAGGTCTTTTAATAAAATGAACTTTTTTTAAGGTTATTTTTATTTGGACCTAGTAGAAAGTTTGTCATTTTCTTTCCCTAGTAGAAGCCTTATTGTACACATTAGGTCAAAATTTTGCAATTGTTGTAGTCATAATCAAATTCTAGTTAGAGTTTTGTTTTCACCTATTATCTAGTTTGGCTTACCACTTGTATATGAACTTTCAATGATCAATGGAATATTTTATTGCTATTTAACTTGTAATGATAGATATTATATTTAGAATGGGTGGTTGGCTATTTATGGACACTACATAAATAACTTTTACAGTGATTTTAATATATAAAATTCACATGTACTTTATTCTAGTTTGTGAGATCTATGTGAACATGTGGGCACATATCTTGGAAACCTTGATCTTCATGGCATTGGCATATCATTTCGAGCTGCTATCTATACTAACATGTTAGAAAAAAATAGGGCTGATAGGAAATCTATCAAACAATGTAAAAGGCTTTTCATTTAAATATGGTCTTGCACCATTTTTTAGTTTACCTTGCCATATAAGAATCTAGTGTAGACACATCTATTTGCTTGATGCATTTCTGTCAAAATGGAATTTTGCTTTTATTTATGCCTTTATCCTTGAGTAGTAGCAAGATATGTGGTGTGTTGTATATATTTCCCCTAATCACAAGCCTCTCTTATTGTAAGGAACTAGCATCTCTCTATAATGTATGATTCATAGCTCCATATATATCTTTGTTTTATAATGAAACCATAAATTAAAGGTTACTTTCTTCTTATAGTTTTATAATGAAACTTTTATCTTTATTTATTGCAGATGGGTTAGCAAAGTGCAACAAGTAACACTGCACCCTATCTCTTAAGTTGAACCACTTGTCATATTTGTCTCAAACATTGACAATATATAGTGATATTTTTTTTATGTGGAAATATATAGTGACATGTTAGAAGTTTATGACTTTGTCAATATATATGGATATATATGGTTGGTGTTGTAACTATGACATGGGTTTACTTTAAATATTATATTTGACTTTTGTTAATTATGTTCTCATTATGTTATTAGTATTCAATATATAGTGGTATGCAAAAGAATTATATGAACAATGTATATTTATAAAATAAAAAAATGAATTCTAGTGAAAACAAGTTTTTAGTGATGACATAAATATATTATCATTGAAAAATGTTTTAGTGACAATAATAATGGTCACAAATAGTATGTATTCAGTGACAATATAAATATATTAACATAAAAATAAGTTTTTGGGACATTTTTAGTTGTCATAAATATTATATTTTTAGTGATAATAAAAATATATTATCACAAATTTTTTTGTAACAATAATAATTGTTACTAAAGTCATCAATTAGTGACAACAATATTTTCTTGTCACCGAATATTAATCTTATAGTGACAATAAAATCTATCACTAATATAATTTTTAGTGACAATATAATTAATTCTCACAAAAAGTATTAGCTTATAGTAACAACAATCCTTGTCACAAAATAAAATCTTTCAATGACAAGTATCATTTATTGTCACGAAAACTTTTAGCAATGAGGTTTTTTGGTACAAAAAATTTGTTGTCACTGAAAATCTTTTGTGATGATATACTAACATTTTGTGACAATTTTTGTTGTCACTAAAAGCAGTTTTTTTTTTCTTTGTAGTGAATCTAAAACCCTGCTAATTTTGCATAGTTCCCCGAAACAGGCCCTCGTTCAAACATCATGAGTTTTGATTAATGTTCAATTTCAGAAATTTATAAGGTATCGGATTAATCGAAATATATAGCATAACACACTATATCGCCATAGCCACTGAGAATTTATGAGGCGTTGGATTAATCCAAATATATACTTAGCAAAAAAAAAGTGTATCTTGGGAACAATATTTTTATATTAAGTCATAACTCTTAGAGTTCATTATCTTTTTAAATTCCAAGCCTTTTTTGGGGGGTATGATTTAAGTTTTATATATGTAATTTCATTTTTTTAACGCATCATGCATCCTAATTTAAAGGTTTAAATTTTATCAAAATTAGGCAATGTATGTGCGGATCATGCATGTTTGGAAAAACCCACATGAAAACTAAATTTAACCTAATTAGTTTGGAATACATAGTTATGAAGGAGCACATTTTCTCAGTTCCACTACTCAAAGTTCCAAAGTTTTACTGCTGATTTACAATCTACAATTGTAAAAACTATGAACAACTTTTTATAAGACTTTTTAGATTATACTTGATAAATAAGTTCTTTATGGTATCCCCCCATAAAATATGAGGGGAAGGAAAATAGTACGGGAAACAAACTTTTACTCTCGAAAATTAGGAATAAAATTTGGCTAACAGAGTGGGGGGAGAAGTTTAGCTTTTAAAATTATCTTCACTTCCTTGTCTCCTGTAACAACAAAATTTACTAAAATTTCAAATCTTTTGTTTGGTATTTTGATGACATGTGATAGGCTGAGTATAATGCTCGATTTATAGTAACGTACAACTTTTCATTTCACATTTATATTTTACATTTCAAAAATATGTGTAAAAAGATCTCTCTTTTTTAATTTGTTATTATTATATACATGATAAAAACTGTTATAATAAATTTTCTTTTACATAAATTATGATTGAAAAAATATGAATAAAGTATCATGAATTGAATCATTTTATATTAAAATTATTATATAATTTTAGTTGCTTTAACCAATAGACGTCTTACTTCTTAGTCAAATCAAGTAAGACCTCATCTTTTCTTCGAAATATTATTTCAAACACACAAGTGCAACACAGCAACCAAAAAAAAAAAAATGCAAGCAACTAACGTAGAAAAATTTTACATTTCAAAAGAAAAAATTATGGATGAGAAGATATTCAACCCAATATTAACATTACAAAATAATGTGTATAAAAAATTTTAATCATAATTTTATGACTTTGTAATAACTATCTTTATATTTTTTCCAGAATTCTTGTGAATGATCTCCCATAACCTAAGAAGATTACACATGATAAAAAAAATAATATAAAATGACAATAATTAAAATTTGAGTTAAACTAAACTCAAGGAACTATTCACTGGACACCAACCTTGAATGAATTTGTGGGACTAATTAAAATTTTCGGGATGTTTCCAACCTGAGCCCTTTCTACAATACACTTTACAAGAACTAGGCTATCCTCAAACTTTATAATCGTTGGCCGTCAGAAATTGAGATAATTATTGGAAGGAATTCAATATTTAATATGATGGTTTTAAATTGCAAATCAAGGAAGTTGGGGCTACAATATATTATGTTGTGGTGTCTTTCACAAGTACAATATTTCACAATTCTATTCTATAACAATTATATTCATTTTGTATTTATTTGTAATTTTATTAGTTGCACCGTAACATCAACTTATTTTAGGATCACGCGCAAATCCTTGCTGGGAAACTAAAAACTTGAAGCTGTTGGAGATCAAGCGGTAGCTCTTCCAAATGTTAACTTAATATGACTATTTACTAAAAATAAATAAATTTATATATTGCTCGTGTTGTGATAGGTTTTACTGGAACTGATGCACATGGTGGTAAACTATTGATCACAGTGGTGAGATGCTCACCAAAGAAGGTAACCTAACTTAGAAATATGTTTTCATAGTATACATTACCGAAGACCTTCTAACGCTCTAGTTAGAAGAGATTTTAGAGAAAGTACTAAAATATAGAAAGTATGATTAAAGTCCTTAAGAGAAAATATCTCACCCCTTTTATAGCATACATTTGGAAGTTCTTAGAGAGGATAAACTAATCATTGCATAATGAATGAACATTTTGAATTCTTTATTAGATGCTAACTCAGATACATCGATCCTAACCATTTGGTTAGGTCAATCTCCATGTGTAGGTGATCCCTCCACGCACCTTTGTTCCTAGGCCAATCCTTAACAAGTTTCTCTTATTAGGCTGATCCTCAACTAGTCAGCATACCATGACGCCACAGATTTGTGATCTTCTTCCAACAACCGTCGCCAGCCCAATTTGTCATGGGATATCAATTACGAGGCTACAAAATTTTATGACCGGCAGAAAAGGTTTTTTTTTTTTTTTTTTTGAATGAATCGGAGAAAAGTTTGAACCAAATGCAAAAAACTTATTCATATATTTTGGAATATTACAGAATTTACGGAAATATAGTAAGTATGCATAATTTGAATCCAGAAGGTCTGACTAGGTAACTGAAGACCACAAGAAGAGAGAACCCAATTCGCCATAGAGCGACCATTTCTTGATCATAAGTTATAAACAGATGATTATATAAATCCATAAACCAATCTGTATAAAGTCAGAGAGTACCAGCTATACCCCAATGAGTATTGTCCTTTACTATAGTTGCTACAGAATGTATACAAATTGTTTCAAGGATTCTAGGAAGCATTTAAAATAAGAATTTAAATTGCAGACTGCATCATGTTATGCAGCAGCGATGTTGCAGATGCAAGGGAGAATTTTCATTTTTCATTTTTAACTAAAATGATAAGAAGGAGGGGTTCCCCAATCTTACTTGGCAAAATGCTAGTGATATGCTAGTGCTGCTGTAGAGGCTCATTTAGAGATTACCACATTGAGCCATGAGGTAGCAACTCAACTAACTTCTAAGTGTCAGGAGATCTCTTTGAGAAGGATTATCCACCAACTAAGATAACTAGTATTAATGGGATTCAAACCTAAAATGCAAGGAAGATTTTGAAATCAAATTCATATTGCTTTGACTGATACCTTTCACATCAGTCTACACTTTCATCAAGACTGCAGTCACATTTTAAATTCCTATCATGCTATTTTAACTTGTAATTTCTAAAAGACAAAGCGCAGTTCAGGGAAGTTAGCACAAACTCAGCCGGCACTGTGCAATAACGTCTGATGTTGCCTCTCAAACTTTTCCCTTATTGTTTTGGGTTTGAACCAAAAGCCTTATGAGCGTGTGTTAAGTAATTGCTGCTCACATGTAAAAACTAGGCCCAAATTCACTACATATGAATGTTAAGACAAAAGGATTGAAACTTGAATTAAAGGGAAAGTTAAAGTTGAATATAGGGAAAAAAATATTTTACAGTTGAATGGCAGGACAAATCTCCTTTGGCATGGTGCATACAAGGGAAAGAAGACATCATGCACCCAAGTCAATACCACTAATGGCCTTACTTACCCATCCCAAAGGAGACGTGCCCTGTAATTCAACTGCAAGCTCAGTAAGCTTGGCTGCTCATGGTACTTGCTCTAGCGTTTTGGGTATTTATCTGTGATGGACGTAAGCATATCCTATGGCACAATGCCATCCTTGGGGGAATAGAGCCTTTTTCACTTGCTTTGTGGCTTATTCCCTTTACCTTTACTTTATAGGCGTAATATGGTGTTCTTAAAAAAGGTCGCACCACAATGCGGTGCTTGTAATATTACAATTTTTCTTTTTTCATCGTGACCGTTTTTCATTTCGTTATTATATTCATTCTTTTTTCTTTTTCCTTATAATTTCCTGGAATTACGTTATAATTGTAATCGGATTTTAAATTCTTGGGTTGTTCTTTTTTCTGTGCGTTAATAATAAGCCTGTATCATTTGTTTTCATTAGTAAATTTAAAAAAAAATTGAGTAAAATATTTTGGAATCTATTTGTTTATTAAAAAATTGAAGAATCTATTTTCAAAAACTGTTTTTAAAAAGTATTATCTAAATATATAACTTAACAAAAATAGAAGCAACTTTTAGATTTTTTTTAACTTATTCTCTTATTCTTAATATTAGTTTTGTAATTACATGAAATATTTCTTTATTTGCAATACTAAACATCTTCTAATATTTATTTTTATTTAATTCAAAAATAATTTTTAAAATAATAGTTTGTTAAATAATTTTTAAAAATATAAAAATAAAAATATATCCAAACATATCCTTAATCTTTCATTAAGTTTAATAGAATGTATGTCAATCTCTTCCTTAAACCCACTTAATCAAACTTTTTTTTGAAAAAGATAAAAAAAAAAATATTAGTTAGACCTTACCAAAAGTAGTATAGAGTGACTAAGGATGGTGGTAAAGAGTCGTTGTTCACATACAACCAAGCCAAATAACGGGTGGTAGTCCTTTTCTAACCTTCCAATACTTAAGTTAGTAAGAGTGAAAGAGTATAGTAGTTAGTACAAAGAATGAAATGAGATTAGAGTGTAGCTAGCTTGGGAGACCAATATTTATAGGAGAGATTATCTTACTTAATTGGGCTAGGACTAGACCAAGGCTAAGAATGGATTTGGCATGGTCCAAGGTGAATATTTATCACTTTGCCCCCCAAAAAATCTATAGTGAGGCTTAAACAAACAATTGATTGGTTAAAAGAATTTGATACATCTACCAAACCAATCAATGGAAATTGGTTATGCACAAGAATATTTTCCTAAAAGCCATGCTTTGAGAACATGCAATCACATTTAATGCACATGTATTGGATTATAGTAATCATAATGATTTGTCTAAGGATTCATGTTAATAATGATGAGAGCTCTCATCTTATGCAATCACAGTTTTGAGCCATTAGATCTGTTTTGAGAAAACACAACAAATTTCACTCTCAAATTAAGCAACAATCCTAATGGTTGCTATTCAAAGTCATTAGATATAGATAGGGTTTCGTGTAATCATGATCTCTAACTGTGAACAAATAGATCTGAATCCTGATTGTCCAAGAAGCTATATATATAGAATATTTTTTCACATATCATCAATTTTATCATTCCTTCAAATTTTTCTTAAGAAAATTAGTGTGTTTCTTTACTTTTTTGAACCTTTCTTAATCTATCACTGACTATCTTTGCCAAAGAAAAAGCATGGTTGTTGTTCTCATCTATTAACTAAGGTAGAAATACTATTTCCCATAATTTTCTACTCACAATATTATTTCTTCACTTCTGAATTTATGAACATGAGAACTTTGTGATATTGTTGAATCTATGTTTAAGTCTTTTAAAGATTTATTCTCTATCTCTTACTATTGCTATTAGTGCTTTCTTATTTCTCTATTTTTTAATACTCTCTTTGTATTTAAACTTAGATTGCTTATATGTTGATTTATTTTATTTAGTTGTAGGTATGTTTCGATTTTGAACTATTGCTCTTATTTCTTTTATTAGCTTTCAACTTATTTATGAATATTAATATGTGTGAGGAATCTTTAGATGAATCAATAGGATTAAGCTCTTCCTTAGTTCTTATGCATTGCAAGCATTCTAAAGCATTAAAGAAAATAGTTTAGTATTAATTGTTCAAATTGGTATATTGTTACTACTATTCCTAAAAGGATTCAATTTTTTGTCTCTTTGTCACCTACATTTCTATAAAATATAACTTTTTTAAGGTAACTTGATTTCAAAATACATAAAATTTCAAAGGCATATATTATGGGTTTCTCAGTAGTTGATACTAGCTTATCTCGCACTTAGATCCTAGTTTGCTTAGAATACATAAAAATATTAACATTTGGCTCACACTTAGGTCTTACCTTGCTCAATTGATCATCATTAGAGGCCTTATTGAAAAATTTAATAAGGTTTGTTCTAAGTCTGTGAAAAAAGAGGTTTGTCAAAGATTTTATACAGGCAACTCTTTCTTTTTTGTCTATCTAGCAAGTGATAATACCCATAAGTTCAAAATCCTTTATCATCAATCAAATCTATTTAGAGATAGCACTTGCATATTGTAGAATAATAATCAATACACTATCTTCAACCAAGAAATAAATGTGTAGATCACACACTTATTTTTTAGTTGAATGAATTAAGTGATGCTAAAAAAATTATAGTTATTTTTCTAGTCTCTATCCTCATTTAATTTAAAAATTTTAACTTATCTATATTTTAAAAAAGTTTTGGTCCTCATTTAATTTAAAATTTTAAACTTATATTTATTTTATAAAAATCTTGATGTTCAATCTTTTGTATAAAAATATATTCTTACACATTATTTTTGTTATGAGTTTTATATAATTAAATGTAATACATAAAGACATAAATATTTTTCCAATTATATATGTATAGTCATTTTAGATGAGTAAGTATCTTAATTTAGTAAATGACAATTTCTTTAAAAAAAAACTTCTCAATAAAAATAACAATTTTCTATTATGTATTTGTAACTATTAACCAATGTTTATTTTTTTAAACGAGAAAATGTTACTAGATATATGACAAGTTCATGGTTTGAATATTCCTAAAATTAAATTGGCAATTGATTATTTAAGTAGAAAATTAGTTATATGCCACCTTGTAATACAACCATATGTAGCCCATTTGCAATAACTTTTTATTTTTTTCTCATTTCAACTTAAATAGAACATCAAACTTAGATTATTAGATTTTAAAATTTTTCTTTTAGTAAGTATTGCATCCATCAACTTAAATTGGTCTTAAAATTCAATGAGATTTACTTTATGTCTTTTTTATATATGGCCACTTTTTCTTGTGATTAGCATCACATTAGATATATAATAAATAGGTGCAAAGTACTTATAATTTCTTATTAAATATTGTAGGTCAATTTGTCCACCAATTCAAGATTTATAATTTGGAGTAACTTTTAATTAAGGTAAGAATCAAACCTAATTACCTTTTTTTTTACCTTTTTCATGTTCAACTTTTTCTTTTTAATGGAATTTTTGTACAATTAGATTGTCGTATAACTCTTCTCATACATGATATGTTTTATTAGCATTAGACTATGAATGATCCATACATATGTTTATATGCCATCTTTAGTGGTAGGACTAAGAATAATTAATGTTTTAATATATAATTATGTTTAATATTTGGAAAGCATAAATAGAACCGAGTGTCGTTGGATTTACACTCGACAATTACCAAGGGAAAAATATTTAAAAGATAACTTCATAATTGGTGTGAATAAGTTTACAAAATTTGCATAATTAAATCTAAACTTTATGTCTACGAGAAAAATAGGGGCGCCCTTGTCTTAAATGTGAAAATAAAGTGTTTCTTACTATAGAGGAAGTAAAAGAGCACTTGTATAGGCAAGGTTATGTAGCTAACTATTACTAGTGGGCATCACATGAAAAGCCCTTTATAAACTATGTTATCTCTTCTACAAGTTATGTAGGTTTAGGTAATGAAGATAACACACATAGTAATCCTTATCGTTTTATGGTGCTTGAAGCAACTAGACCTAATTTTATCCTGATTTTGATATGAATGGTGATTGTTTTCTAAACAATTATTGTGATTTTTCAAATCTTGATAAAAATAACCCTTTAAATATGGATGCTTAAAGATTTTATGACTTATTTGCTATGTCAAGATTGTTAAATATGAAATCAAAATACAACTTAAGTGTAAAATTCTTTAACCGCCTTTAAGATGCAATTAGAGAGTTTCCACCTAAGGATGCCAAGTTACCTAAAGATTTCCATAACATAAGGAAAATGGTTCAAAAACTTGGCTCAAAATATGAGAAGATTGATGTATGTGAAAATGGTTTTGAATTATATTATAAAGAGAAAAAAATAGAAGTGTTCAATTTGTCATCATCCTTGATATACATCTAAAAAGAAAGGTGAGGAAGCAAAAAAAATACCATACAAAACATTATGTTACCTTTCATTAACTCTAAGGTTGTAAAGATTATACATGTCCTTAAAAACTGGAAAACACATGACATGACATAAGGAAACATATCGAGAACATAGGATAATATGTCATTCATGCGATGGAAAAGTTTCGAAAACATTTAATGAATGCCATCCTACTTTTGTTGTTGACCCTCCGAATGTCAGATTTAGTCTTTCATCTAATGGTTTTACTGCATTTAGGTAATCTTCTCATTCATATTCATGTTACCCTACAAGTATCACACCATAAGATCTATCTCCTAAGTTATGCATGGAAAACCAATATATGTTTTTAACTCTTATAATTCTTAGTCTGAAAAGTCTTGGATAAAATATTAACTTGTACTTATAACCTTTAATTGATTAGTTGAAAGAATTATGGGAAGTAACAATTAACATATATGATGCCTTTAAAAAATAAAACTTCCAAATGCAAGTAACTTTAATGTGGACAATTAATGACTTTCCAACTTATGGCATGCTATCTAGCTAGAGTACACATGGTGTTTTATCATGTCCAATATATATGGAGTGTAACAAAGCATTTTACTTAAAGGAGGGGAGAAAACTACATTCTTTAGATGTCGTCTTAATGTTTAAAGAGAAATTATCCTTTTCGAAAGAACAAGAAATCTTTTAAAAAGGGAAAAGTTTATATTTCTATTATTCAACCAAGGTTGGATGGAATAGCTATTTGGGAGAGAATTTGTAACTTACCAAAAGTTAAAGGAAGCAAAAAGGATAAGCTACCAGGATTTAGAGAGAAACATAATTAAACAAAGAAAAGTATATTCTAGGATTTGCCTTATTAGGATACCAATCTCATTAAGCATAACCTTAATGTAATGCACATTAAAAAATGTATTTGATAATATATTTAACATTGTGATAGATGTGAAGGAAAGAACAAAAGATAATTTAAAAGTAAAGAAAGACATGGCAGTATTGTAATCATCCTAATTTTGAATTAAAGGTATTAAATGGTGGGAAGATCATGAAACCTAAAGCTCCATTTACTTTGACAAAAGAGCAAAGGAAGCTAGTATATGAATAAGTTAGAATTTTGCACCTTCTTGATGGGTATTATTTCAATTTATCTAAATGTGTGGACTTGTAAAAGTGAAAGCTATCAAGAATAAAGAGTCATGATTGCTACATTTTTATGGAAAAACTTTTACCAAGAGCATTTAAAGACTTATTGCCTGAGCTAATTTGGAATGCTTTGATTGAACTTAGCTTAATGTTTAAAGATTTATGCTCTTCTATTTTTAGGGTAGATCATATGGAAAAATTATAAGCAAGTATCGTTGTGACATTATGCAAATTGGAAAAGATTTTCCCTCCTAGGTCTTTTAATTCCATGAAACATTTAACAATGCATTTGTCATATAAAGTAAAAGTTGGAGTGTCAATGCAATATAGATGGACATAACCATTTGAGAGGCATACTTTCAAATTTTTCTTTAATTATTTATCAATTATATATGCTTGGTAAAATATTCACCTAGTGTTTGTAAGTTTTTGCATCAATTAAAGAAAAAGGTCAACAATAAAGCTCAAGTTGGGGGTTCAATTTATGAAGCATATATTATTAAGAATGTCTCCATATTTTGTTCTTTTTATTTTGAATCACATATCAGAACTAAGTTAGGCCAAGTTGAACATAATGATGATAATGGTGAGGTTGACACTAGGGGTGGGAATCGGTCGGGTAGAACCGGTTAGTGAATAAATTTCAACCGACCGCCCCTAATCGTTTATATCCAAATTTCAACCGAAACCGACCGCTTTAAACTCTTAATTCGACATTAACCGATTAATCAGTTTATGATGATTTTAAGCGGGTTCGGTCGGTTTAAAAATTTAAAAATGTGTTAAAAGCAAGATTACATGAATTCCAAAAATAAAAACAATCTTCATTTTCTTATATTTTCTTTGCATCACAATTGACATCATATATTAAAACAAGATAAAATATTTAAATCAACCCATTAATAATCTCTTATTTTTAAAAGATGAGTTCATGTTAAATTCATAAAATAAACCTAACCGAATTATATGCGTTTAGTCTAAGCATTTTGTCATTTTTTGTTTAAAACATGGATAAGAAATGAATAAAAAGGGAGAAAGGAGAGAGATTAAGAAGGATTTTAAAGAAATAAAAGTGTAAATGCCATACGAGAATCATTTTCAATCGGTCGGATTCGGTTACAACTGGTTAGAATCCAATCAATCCGCTTCCGACCGAATTATAAAATTTATCCAATTTTTTAATCCATTTTAAACCGATATCTTATACCACCCGAAACTAACCGACCTTTTTTCGGTTCGGGTCGGTCGGGTATTTTCGGATTAGGAAAACATTCCCACCCCTAGTTGACACACCAAATGGATGTCTTTCTATTTACACCTACCTAACACACAGAGTTAGTAAAGAAATGGCATGTTACTTAATAGATACAAAGTTTAATACAACCACTATATATTTTTTGTTAAATTGTGATGAGATTCAACTATTTATGGAGTAAGTTTCTAATTAAAGATACCATTATAATTCTTTAAATTATACAGCTTTTGTAAGATAACATTGTATAATGATTAAAACATTGTAGGATTTTTAAAAATCATTTGCATGAAGAAAATTCAAATCTTAAGTTAAAGGAGATAGAGGTAAAGATTACTAATGAATTTTCATGTTAGTTACAAAACTATGTAAGGTTACATTAATTGATGCCTTAAATGCTTATGTCTTTATGTTAACCAAATGATTCAATTATCTTACAAGTAAGTGATCTTTCGATTAGGTACTTGATCTAGCCAATGACATTATAGATACCTGTTTGAAAGATTTAGTGCTCGATCTACATCGAGAGGTTCACACATGGCTTCAATACCATGTCAATGGCTACAAATTCCATACTTTAACCCATGGGTCAAATAAAGCTACAATGAAGTATGCATAAAAGGGATGAACTACATTAATCCTGATAATTGGAGTACCATAATCCAAGTACTAAGTGCACTAAGGTCATATTGTTTAAGTGTGATTGGTTTGATCCATAATTAAGTCACAGATGGAAGGTTTATAACCATTATGATTTAGTTAAGGTTCATAGCAAAAAAAGATTCACAAAGTATAAGCCTTTTATCTTGGCATAACAAGCTTAATAAGTATATTATACAAAATATCCCTATAAAAAATTAGAGCTAAAAAAAATAAAAAAACTAATTGGTTAGTTACTTGTAAAATAAAAGCTAGGAGTAACATTGATTCCCTATATGTAGCTTACCAAAAGGATGATATGTTACAAAATTTTAGTATAAACATAAATGATAATCTTAAAGGAGTATGCATCAAATAATGGAAAATAATGAAGATGTAACAGAGGAAGATAAGTTAATTATAAATTTGAGTTTAAATCATCTTCTAAAGATAATGAAATTGAAAATTAATAAAAAAAAATTATTTTGATCAATCCACTAAAGATGATGATGACAACAATGGCACAGAAAAATTAGATTTTTCTTCATAAACCATTGTAATTTATTTCATTATATTTTTTTGTAAATTAGCAATGTATATACTATATGTTCTTTTCATTTTTATTAGTACTACCAATTTTGTTTTGAAATTAATTTGAATTCCTAATATATATTATTTTTGAATGCCTTGTAGAAATTATATCAAAGGAAAAAAGAAAAGAAAGGGGTGGGACTAGAAAAGGCAGACATAAAGCTAGAAAATGAAGAGGCTCATAAATTTGGAAAGAGTTCTGACACTCAAATCAAATAGCAAAATACATCTCCTTCTAAGTATGGAAGAGAAAGAGGCTTACCAGATGAAAATAATCATCCACTTTGTAAAGAAGAGCCAAGTGAAGCCCTTAATGCAAAAGTTAATTAGCTAGGATTTGATCCAATTAGAAAAACATAATTTCTAAATTTGGGTCATTTTTAAATGTTATTAGCAATTTTAATATATGAAAATTCTCTTCATCAATTTTAATCTCATTGATGCAATTTGAAAATTTTGTAAAATAATGCAAGCATCATATTAAAGAAACATGGATTAGCTGGGCTAAAATACCTGAAGAATTTAAGAATAATTGGTTTACAAAATTCAAGGTTCTTTTTAAATTTTAATCTTAACTTGATTTGCAAAACTTGAATTATGTTAGCATACATAATAATTCTGTTATCAAAATGTTGTAAAAAGCATATAAGGAGATGCTTGCAATGATGATAACATGAAAAGAGCTTAAGAGGCAAAATTAAAAGAACATATACTAAATCTTCTGTGCAAGGCAAGGAAGGAATATAAAAGAACAGAGAAAGGGCCTAACTAGATAAGTGAGGAGCATTAGAAGGATATGCTTAAAGCATGGGAAATTGATACTACTTACTAGAAATTATCAAAACAAAATAGCAAGAATAGAAATTCTTATTATGGTAGACTTAGCCCATCATTGCACACAAGAGGATCAATCCTAATTTTTAAGCATAAACAAAAGCATGTAAGTAAAATATTACCTTTTTATTTTTATTTTTTATTGCTATATCTTGTCAAATTAATTGTGTTCTAATCAAGTAAATAACATGTACTACAAAAGGAGTTAACTAGGATAGACCTAAATGCATCAAAGTTGTATTTGAAAATACACAAGCAAGGTGACAAGTTTATTTGTAAGAAATTAGAGAAAGTATAGGTAAGTTTTATCTTAAACCTTATGTAAGTGATATTATTTGTTTTGTGTTATGTTAAGTGTAATTATTAGATTTATTAAATTCAATTTAGTCCATAATTAAGCATTGCATCTAGCAAGAGGACATACTTTTGATTATAGTTTTAGATTAGACACACTTGATGGCCTAAAAGGACAAAAGAGTTCAATTTTTTGTTATGTCATTTCATTAGATGCATGAATTCAGTTCTCAAATGAGAAGTGAAATGTAAAACATACTTAAAATGCATTCTTCCCTACTCTAGTTTCCATTCTTCTATTCATTCAACTATTTGTCTATTTCCACCTCTCATTTCTATAAAATATAAATCCATTCTTTCCTATTTTATTGGTAACTATTGTTGATTTGAAAGTGCAATAATGTCACCAACAGTAAGCAAACATTCAATGGTAAAAACAGAAAGGGTTTTTATTAGAAAATGACTTGAGAAATTAATTGAAATGTTAAATATCTAAATTATAAATTCCAAATGGAAGTGTATCATGTCATTATTTCTATTTAAAAACTAACACCCACAAAACATCTCATAACCAATTTCAATTCTTTATCTTACATTTTTGTCATGGTTTGCCTCAATTTTGACTCTAACAACAAAAACAAATAATAATAAATATGCTAATGTAAAAGGCATTACGTTAACTTTTAACTATTTTTGAAGCAATACTTAACAACTTTGGAAATATAGATTGTGGTCTTCCTCTTCAAAATGGAAATTTCATAGTTGATTTTACTTTTGTAATATTAACATGTTCTTTTTTATTTTTGAATCTAATTGAAGCTTAAAGATTTAATTCTACTTTAGTTTTTCTTCTAAAAATATACTTAATACTATTTTACTAAATTTTATTTTTCATGGACATATAACTTAACTATAAAAACCTTGTTAAAGAGAAATTTGGAAAGATAAATGATGTTAAAGATAGTGATGTTGAACGTGTTACACTGCATCTTTCGACAATTGATGATACTGCCCTCTTTTACATAACTACTAGTGGATCAAAAAAAGGTTGAGTATATGGCCTTAGTTCAGAGGGTGTGAAAATGGTTATAGCATAAAAAAAATCATGTTACACCATAAACATCACAAGTGCAACCAAATGTTGAAGAGATGATTACTTCTACTTCCTTCAAGAATGTATTAGAAGAAATATTAGATAAATGTAATTGTCAAGCTGCAAA
This sequence comes from Sindora glabra, assembly GCA_020226215.1. Classification (NCBI taxonomy): domain Eukaryota; kingdom Viridiplantae; phylum Streptophyta; class Magnoliopsida; order Fabales; family Fabaceae; genus Sindora; species Sindora glabra. Next base: position 35,636,179 of record CM035225.1, read on the forward strand.
TCGACAACATGAATTTGAACAACAGATATTCCAACTTTAGAATCAATTACCTATAGTTATATCATCTTTAACAACTTTTGGAACCTTATTTGCTAGTAACTTAAATGTAGTTTCAACATCAACTACCTCACCAATTAATGCCTTTAACCTTTCTTCTCCCTAAGATGCACTTATGTGTATATAAATATCACTGTTATATGATCATTTTCACCAATAGATCAAACCTTTTGATTTGAGTTATTTTTAGACTCAAACACAAATGTTTGATTAGTATTTTGTAAAGGCATATCACATTATTTTGAATGCAATATTATATGGTTAAATCCAAACTGCTAGCCTTTAAATATCTTATGTTTAATGAAGTATTTGTAATGATAAATGAATGTAAGGATTAAAACTCATTGTAAAAAAATAGGTCTTCTATGAAAAAATAGGAAAAATGGATAATTAATAACATTTTTCACTAAGATTAAGCAAGGGACCTATCATTTTCTTAATTAAGTTTCTAACTCATACATTCTATAGCATCTTATAATTCTCACTATTCAAAAACATCTTTGAAATGGATGGTTAGTCTAAAGCTTAGATATGGTTTTACAATTAAGTTTCAAATGAATTTTGCAAAACACTAATATAACTTATCAAATCATATATCCAAAACAAATACACTAAAAATAAATTTTGTTTATCAATATCAAATTGATAAATATTCAATTAAGATAAAACACAATAAATTGAAAAATAAGTTCTCTTAATGAAAAATATTATGTTTTTGGTATAAAGCAAATCATAAATATAAATAACCATCTCTAGCTCTAATATGCTTCCTCAAGTTTCTTAGGCTTGAGGTAGTCGTCATTCATTTAACACTATCATATGAAGATCTCCTATGATTGTTCCTGAAATGCTTTTTTATTCTAAAGTCAAATCACGGCATACAAGGTTGACCATTTAAACCTTTCCTTTCTTATGTTTTTCAATGGATATCAATCCATTAACTATCTTTTAAGTGCTATATATGAGAGCTTAAACACATCAAATTTTGTAGGCAATTACTTTAATGCATTCCATATCAAAAAATTTTCAACCATATGATCTTCATGCTCTTAAGCTTATTATAATACTTGATAAATTTTTGGATGTATTCCTACACTTCACTAATTCCATCATAAGTGATTTCTCGATCAATGAAAAATAATGGTTGTTTTCTTGCTTTATTGAATTTCATGAATTTATCACAATAGATTCAAAAAGGGTTAAAGCATTCACAAACTCAAGGATGCTTTGTCTGATAATTTGATTTATAATGTATTTGAGGACCATCAAATGTACTCGATTTTAGTGTATCTACTTTTACTCCACACTCAAGTTCACATTAATAGTGGATTCTATTTCGAAGATCATCATATCCCTATTTGTAGTCACTAATACAATTTTACAAATTTGACCCATTCATTATAACTTATCCTATTTAGTATGTTTCCAAAAATTTTGTTGTATAAATATAGAGATTAAGGAAAATATATTAACCATTTAACACATTTAAACACTTTAATTATGCTAACATTTTTCCTCACAAAATAAACTATACAACCATATTCAGTATTATATTATAAGATCTAATATTGAACGATATTTAAAACTTTACAATACAATACAATACAAGAACTACATATGATACTTCTAAAATCTAACATTAAAGGGGTGTTTAAAAAATATAAAAAAATAATACTTAATTTTATATTTATATTATTGCTAGCAAACTATATTAATAATATAATATTAAAAATATTTAATATTACTCATATAACATCTCCTTTAAACATGTTGAAATAATTTTCCTTCCAAAAATTTTTTTTGAACAAAGTTTTATGCAACTTCTTCCACAAAAGGCAACTACGCAATTACACAAAATTTTATTGTATAATATGAGCAATATTAGTAATTCTTACAGAACACAATAATATTTAATAAAATTGTTACCTCATACAAATGATGTCTAAAAATTGTTATAAAATTACATCATGTATCTCACATAATAGGAATTACATAAGAAAATCTTCAAATTAAAATAAGTCCAAATACATACCTAAATAAAATAGGTAAAATTTAACATAAAAGTTTTTAATTTCAGAAAAATCTAAAAAAAAGCCCATTAAATAGTACTTAAAAAGTAGAGCACAATAGTGTAATCAATATTAGAATTGAAAATTTTATAATAAATTTTGCCTATTTTATTTAAGTATGTATTTGGACTTATTTTGAGATAAAAAAATTTCCATGTAATTTATGTAATTTTGTAACAATTTTTTAACATCATTTATATTATCTAAAAATTTTGTTGAATATTATTGTATTATATAGGAATTACTAGTTGCTCATATTATACTAAAAAATTTTGTATAACTGTGTATTAGAGTATGATTTAATGAGCAACATTAATTTCCTTTTCTTAGAAAATTGGATGGAAGAGAATTATAAATATCTTTAATCCATCTCATAGTGAATCCTTAATCTAATATTTCTAGTCACCTAAAATGCGCTTGAAATAATATAAACAAAAGAGATGGTGAAAAAGGTATCACTTCCTCTGTCAAAACCTTTACTATATATTCTCTTACAGAAAGAAGGTCCTTTTTGCACAAGAAGGTCCTTTCTGCACTTAGATGGAAAAAATGCAGCCTCCTAAAATTTTTAGAGGTAAGTATCCTTTATCATAATTAATTAATTAGGTTAGTTCATAAATTTTACCTACAAAATTCATAACAATACTTGCTCAACTTATATTTGTGCTTAAATGCCACATAAAACCTACAACTTTTAATCATTTTATTTTTGCAGATGTTAAACAATATTAATATTTTAATTTATTTATCAATCAATCAATATGAATTCTAAAATTATAAAATTCCAATATTAATAAAATAATCAAATTCTTTAATTAATTCCTATTAAATTATTGGTAATTTTTTTATTAGGTCGGGGCACAGAACTTGGATCGGCATGGGACAATTAAGAATTTCTTCCTAGAATCGCCGCTTCATGTTTTGCGGGAGTCGGAGTAATACCACTTCGCATGGGCTGACAGTAACTCGAAATGACAAAGTGCTTGGAGCTTGGGCCCTTTTCTACATAATACGACACGCAACCCAACACCAATAGGGCCATATTTAATAGATATCATGGGCTTTTTTATGTGACACTCAAATAACTCGATAAATTTATGTTGTGATAAAAATAAATGGAAGTGTATAATATTATTTTATGTTTGACATGATTTTTAGAAATAATAATTAATTTTATTGGGAGATAATTAATATTAAAAAATTTTAGTAAGAAATTATGATTAAATAATAGAATGTTTTTATAACTTATTTTTAATTATATTTTTCTCATTTAAAACATTTGCATTAATTATTTTTCAAAAAACCAATAATTACTAAAACTCATACCAAAACATAAAATTAATTTACATAGCATAATCAACTAATAATTATCTATTTTTGTTTTTATATCAAACAAACCGACAACATTGTGCACTGAGTCCAATAAAATTGCTTATATCGCAATCCTATATGTAAAATTAATTTGTTCTGAGTTCACGTTTAGTTGATGAAAAATTGTTATGCTCGATGAGAGAGAAAATGAAAGGAAAGGGAAAAAAAATTTAAAATTTAGTTAAAATAAAAAAAGGAGAAGAAAAAATTTTAAAATATTAATATATAGAGATAATAATCACCACAAATTAAACGTTTTTTTCATTTTCATTTTCTTTTCTTTCAAATTAAACAAATGAAAATTTAAAATTTAAAATTTTCTTTCTTTTCTCTTCATTTTTCTATTTTATCAAGCATGAGCATAAGGTTTGAGTTTGAGTGATTGAATTTGACTTATGATACGCTTGGCTTCGACTTGTGTATCAATTAAGCTTTTATATGCAAATATCAATCTGATTGTAGATGAACCAAGAGTCCAAAACCAGCTCCACTCACCGTGTTAATAAAAAATTGATGAAAGTTAAGTGACTGGAAAAATAGTTCAGTATTTAAGATAATCAGACTATTTACTTATGTAGAGTAAAAGAGTGGGATGTCATGATTTAAAAATATAATACCTAATATTATTTCATATTCAAACAATATTTATATTTAATATTAAATAAATAATATATTTTTATTATTTTAATATTTTATAACTAATTCCATGTAAAAGATATTTTTCATTTATAGGCCCTTAATTTTACCTGCACGTGGAAATGGTAAAAATATTCAAATGTAACAAATTTTACTCAAATTGATGGATATTAATTTAATATATCAAAGTAAAATTATATTCACTACTTAATAGTTTTTCTGTAAGTTTTGAGTCCATTTTGAATATTATATTAAACTTATTAAAATAACTTATTATTTAAATTTGAAGTAAATTATAATAATATTTTAATATAATATCTTCTTCATTTTGTAATGTTAATATATGCACTGCACGAGTATCTCTTATAAATATTTACTTAATCTCAAGTGTTTTTAGGTAAAAGTGCATAATGGGTTTGAAACTTATGGATTTGATAAATCAATTTATAAATTTTTAATGGGCTCAACTTATCAAAAATAAGCCCACAAAAAATGAGCCTAAAAATGGATTGGACCCACATGAATTGGTCTATGAGCCAATTGTCTTCTAAAGGCAAAATAAGTTGGTTTGTGAGCTTGCAATGCAAATCTAATTAGTTAAAATGAGCCTACTTAAAATGAAAGTCTTAGTGAATCAAGTACAAACAAGCAAGGCTTGCATGGGCTTCAGCCTGATTTGATTCACAAAATTTATTTAATACTCCTATTTTTAGGTCTTATCTACTTGAATTAAATATTCTTTAATTAACTTATTATTGTATGAGAATCAATGTTAGTACATATGTGAATATATCATTGTAGTTTATTTAAAATAATTTTTTTAAAATATTTAAATTTACATTAAACTACATAAATATTTTAATATGACATTATTTATTTTGGACTATTAATTTATACAATATATAAGTATATCTTATGAATGTATATAAATAAATAAATAGTTACTTATGACTTGATCAAACATGAGCTTTATTGATAATATCAATAATAATATAATATACATTTACTTTAAAGTTAATACAAATAAATATAAATGGGTTAAAATAAAAATAAATATGAATGTGTAAAAAGATATAAGTCATAACATTTAATTTAAAACTGATATAAATAAATATGAGTGAGTAAAATAAAGATAAACATAAGTAAAAGGATATAAGTTATGTTAATTTGCAAATTGTAATTATTATAAATAATAAAGAAAATTTTTTAATTTCTTAAAATAAATTCACAATTGCATTTTTATTAGTGGGTACAAATGAATCAATCTTTTAGTCAGCTTCAAGTTTTTACAAATTCAACATATCAAGTTCTATACGAATCAGGTTCCGGTCCATTGCAAATTGAGTCCAGCAAAAATCAACCCATTGTGATTCCTAGCTATCCACACGCACCATCTAATCTCTGGGCAAGTGGTCAAGTGATTATTAAAAAAAAAAATTGTTCTTACTCGTCATGTGTGATCACACCATTTTAAGATATGTTTTAAAACAGTAGTATAATCTTGAATTTGAAATTGAGTGTCAATTGAAATTAAGGGTTATTATTAAATATAAACTAATAGAATAAATTTAAAAAATGTAACTTAGTTAATGTATATTCATTATATGTTAAATTATTCCACGTCATTTATAAAATTGATGTAAAAAAAGGTTATTATATTAACTATTGACATTTTTTAAAAAAATATTTTTTCTTACACTTCATGTTGATTTTTAGTAAAAAAAAAAAAGCCTAATGTGAAATGCTTACCTAAGTTTTTTTAATGTTTGTTTTCCACTTTTTCACTGATATTTACAATAAAAAAGAAAATTAACATCCTAGCAAAAATATATAATTTGAGTTAAAAATTTTGAAACTTCATAATTCTGCTTAGTTGTCCATTTGAGATAAATTTTGTATCAATCTCATGTAATCTTTTAGGATTTATCTATCTACAAAAATGTCAAATGTGTTTAAACCTCCCAAAATTGTGAAAAATAATTGTTTTTATAAACTTTTTTCATTCCATCTCTCATTGTTGATTACCCCACTTTGGATTTTCTTGAAATATTTTATCAAACACATGATAGATATTTAAAAATCAAATACAACATCAAAAGTTATAGAAATGAAACACAAACAAAAATCTGCACAAAAAAATTTGGAGAAATAAAAGAGACAAAGATTTGAGAAATAAAAATGAGAAAGATAACTCTTATGTATTTTGAATCCACTTTCATACTCAACACTAATTGAAAAAATATTAATAATTCATTAACATGTGGTAGAAGATGGAGTTAAATCTAGTGTTTTGTAAAAAGTGGATGGAGATAAAAAAAAAAAAAAAAAAGAACTTGAAAACAAATAAAAGGAACAGTTAAAGCGATAATAAGAAAAAATAAGACTTATATTATTTATAGTGCAAAGAAAAAAATTGACATACTGAATTTTTTTATATTTCAAAAAATTTCTTTACTAATATAACTTTAAACATCATTTATTTTAAATACAAACAACTAAAATTTTGCAAAAAGAAAATACATTAATTATATTAAAAAAAATTGATGTCTTTACTCACATGACTTTAAACATCTATTATTTTGGATACCAACAATTAAAATTTTGTGAAAAGGAAACACATTGATTATTTTTTAAAAAAATGATATCTTATATGATTTATTTTCCAAGTGATTAACATTGCTTTAAACATCAATTTTATAAAATATTGATATATTATCTATATCTCAAATTTTTGAATTAATCCTTCCTTTTTCTTTCAACATTGGTTTTCTAATAACCAAACTTTTTGAGTGTCATGATGTTAATTTTTTATTTGAATTAACATATTAAGTTATTTATATTTATAAAAATATTATTATGCCGTTATATATATCAAATTTCATTTTCACCGACCATGTTACATGTCTATAGTAGTGATTCCTTACCTATGCCATTATAAAACTTGAGAGGCTATTTAGCCTCCTAGAGATCCAACTCGTAGAATATGGGGGAAAAAAGGGGAAATAACACTATTGATGCACATAATGGAATGATGAAATGCATGGAATTAAATTTTTTAGACTTTCAGTGGTCGAAGTGGCTAACTTTTCCGTGAAAGTTATGAATTTCAAATGCAATTGATATACAGGCATCATGAAATAAATTACTCAAGCACTCTTTAATATTTTGTAAGAAAAATTAATGAAAATACGTAAAGTAAAAAAAAAAAAAAGCAACATTTATATCTCTAAAATCTTACTTGAATATCCATGCTTTCTAACTTCCAACTGTTCATAAGATCTTGATTTATTTTTTCAAAGAAAAATACTTTCACATCATTTAAAGTTTAACAAAGCCACGTACGTGAACTTCTCTGCTCTAATCAATTATTATTATTATTATTATTATTATTATTATTATTATTATTATTATTATTATTATTATTATTATTTACTTTCAAAACATGCAAGGATAAAAGATCATTGCACTAATACTCAACTTTAACATTGTCATTAATCATATTTTACTCCTTTGAACTAAGTTAAATTCAAAATAACTCATACTACTTAATTTGAATACTATAGTCAGATATTTTAATTATTTCCATGATAAAAAATTCATTTTTTCGGCAAAAATTAATTGAAATTTAGGTTTAAGTGCAAATTTTTTATCTTTTATAGATGATTTTATTATGTTTTTAAACTAATTAAATGAAAGTCTGTGTAATTTCTTTTGACCCCTCCTCCAGAGGTCAAAACAAATGCAGGATACATATTTGGACATATTAAGGGAGAGCATTAAATTTATAGAAAAATGTTATATAGAAATTAAATTTTAAATTTTTTATATTTATTGAATTAAATTTTATAAATTTATTTCATTATTTTATATTTAATAACAATTTTTTATTTGTATTCAAAATTTATTTGAATCTCATTTTTAATACATATAATATTATATGAGGGTGAAAGACATCAATTATAACCATCAAATTTTACATTGATATGTTAATGTTAAAATATAAAATTATACAATTTTTAAAAATAATAATATAATCTTAAGTGATGTTTTGATTATGATTATTATAATCATTAGATCTTATACTAATATGCTAATATTAAAATATAAAATTATGTAATTTTTTTAAATAATAATATTAAGTGATGTTTTGATCATGATTATTAATATAATCTATGGTGGTCACAGTTTCCATCTATTGTTTTCGTATAAAAACTAGTACTCTGTACACCTTCTACGAATGTATTTTGGCGGTTCCGATTTTTGTTTTATCGTTTTTCTCTGGACCAAGACATGTCAATCCTAGCAAGAGGCAAGCTTTTCTTTAACCAAAACAATCCTGCTCCCCAAATAACTCGTGTGAATCTGGAATCTAGGGACGGCAAGCAGATGAAAAGCAAGAGGCTTTTAGCTAAGTGCCAATGAATAGATACAAATTCTAGCCTCCCCTTTCGCCATCGGGAGATGGATGTGTCAAGCACAAAGGGACAAGTACTCCAATAGGGAGGTGAGCTTTTTAACGTTGATACATGAGAAAATGAGACCACATAAAAAAGTAGCTCTTTAGCCACGAAAAGAAAAGTCAGGGTATGCAAGAAAACAAGGATAATAAGAGCAATTTAAGGAGACATGCAACTACTAAAATCCAAACTTTCTTTTTGGTCATTTACTTCTATTTCTTCTCTTTTTACTATTTGTTTTCTTTGAAATTTTTTATTTTTCTCTAGGATTTCTTATCTAGCTGTGCATGTTATAGAGTTCGGATTAATTTCGTTTCACTTCAATTGGAATAAATTTAAATTTATTCACAAATAAATTCTATTATTTAGAAATTGTGTAAAAAATAATCATTTCAATTTATTTACAAATAAATTATTTTATTTAAAACTTATTGAAACATGTATGAAATTTAATTAAAAAATAGATATGGTATCATAATAAATATAATGTTATAAAAATAAAAAAAATCTTTTATATAATATGTATTTTAAGTCAAATTAAATAAATTCTAGTGAAATTTATTTGATGGATTTCATTATGATATAAATGTAATTAGAATAAAATTTATAAATGAAAAAAAATTTCTTTTTACTTAAAATCAAATATCATTAAAACAATTTATTTGAAAATTAAACGAAATTTTATTTTTAACTTAGTAATATTATTGTATGAATCGATCAATATCTAATTTTATATATTCATTTTTGCGTATTATACGCAATTAATTTATGCGTAAAACTTCTTTATTTTCGCATATTGTGTATACGTAAAACCTTTTTCTTTTAAAAGGATGTTATGTATATATATTTTAAGAAAAGTGAAAAGATTCATAAATGGATGTATTTAACTTTAAATTAAAACAAAAAAATAATATTTTTTTAATAATAAAATAATTAAATCATTAGACATATGTATAAAATTATGAGATTAAATTTAAAATGTAAAAAATGATAAAATTTTCATACAACATTATATTTCATTTCAGTTAAATACAGATAAAATTAGTAATATTGAAATTGAAATAATTGAAAACTGGCGGTGGCCAGCTGTTGCGGACAACAAGAACGAGATAAGATAATCGAGTGACGGGCAAGTCTCTTCAATGCCTTTTATGCAGAAGTTTTAGGGCTATGTGCTTGTCACTTTGTAGCCCATGGGAATGACCGGCCAATCCCACTGATTATTCCAAGCGGTCCCTCGGTGACCAATAAAAAATAATAAAATGATTCCTTTTACAGGTGTCCATCAGGATCTATCCACATTATTTTTTTCATTTTTTAGGGTAAAATATACTATCCACGTTAATTACTAATTCTCCCAATTCTCCCGTCTTCTCCGTTTACTCCATTTATTTAACTAAAATTTTAGTTTAACTCTTATAAAATTGAATTTATATCAATTATATTCTTATTCAAAATTTATATTAATTTTAATCATTACAAGATTAATTACATCTTAAATTTTTAATTCTTTTATATATATGAGATGAAGTTATTGAATTATTGTATAAAAAATTAAAATGTAATGTAAAATTAATTTTATAAAAGTTGAATTAATATAAATTTTTTTATGTTGAATTAAATTAATATAAATTTAATTTTATAAGGATCAAAATACAGTTTTAATTTTTTTTAAGATAAAAAAATTAGAGTAAAACAAGTTATTTTACAGTAAAGTTAGAGTATATTATCATTTTTTGAGAGTTTATAATAATATTTATAAATTAGTTGACTTCTTAAAATTATTAGCAATAAAAATTGAAGGTAAAAATTGAAGGGGAACACTATGGTACCCCCAGGGGTTTCAAACCCTGGGTGGTGTGGTTAAATCTCATCCATTGGATGAGATTACCTAAGTCTTTAGTAATCTCATCCAATAGATGAGATTCTGCCACACCACCCAGGGTTTAGAAACCCTAGGGGCACCTTAGATTTTCCCAAAATTGAATATTAAATAGGTGCTTGTTATGGTGCCCCTAGGGTTTGGTACCCGGGGTGATGTGACAAAATACAATCCATTGGATGAGATTACAAAAGTCTTAGCATTGACTTAATAATCTCATCCAATGGCCTGTATTTTGCCACACCACCCGGGTTCGGTACCACTAGGGGCACCTTAGAATTCACCTATTAAATATGGATAATGAAATATGACCAACTTTGTCGACGGAGACAACCTGGAATTTCATTAACTCCATTCTAGCTGGATATCTGCATCAGACAAGAGAAGGCTCTGCTTGTCCTTTACCATAAAACTAATGCACTCAAAAAACTTTATCATCTGATCTTGTAAACGTGTTTTCATTCACATTAATTGATCAATGTGCAACATTTTTTTTTTTCTCTTTTGGTCTGAGGCAACATTAATGAAATACACAAATTTTAGGTTTCTGTTCCATCAACGGAAAACTAATAAATGTTATAAAATTTTGAATTCGTTATAGGAAGTGATAAATCATAAATTTCTCACTCATTCACGTTTAATCTATTCAGTATAATTTATACTCAAATATGTTCAAAATTGATTGAATTAATCTATAATTAACTGATCTCACCTCAACAATTCAACAGTTATTATGACCAAATATACAATCGATTGGTCTACATAGATTTAAACATCTATTATAGTGATTAACTGTTAAATTATTCTTTAACACTGGGATCACCTCTCTACATGTACTAAATGTGCAGTCAATAAAAGTGAATCTCACTCTTGTTCTTACATTTACTCTTTCTTTTTCTTATTATCCGTTGCATTAATTTTATTTATCTATCACTTTAAAGTTATAATAAAATATTAAATATTTCACTATTCTATACTTTCAATCCATTTACATTTATTTCATTATATTTCTTTTTTTATTTTAAACTATCTTAAATTCTATACATAAAAAATAATTTTAAAATTTTTATTAAAAATAAATAAATTAAATTATTTTTTAATATTTATAAAATAAATTAATTGCGATAAATAATGGAAAATAAAAGTATTCTTTATTGCGAATTTACTAACTTAACAATTGGAAGGTTTATGGCAAGGCCCCGTATGCCACTCTTTAATATTGTTTTCATATTTTTCAATTTTTCTTAAAGACCAGAGTTCATATTGAACAAATTAGGATCTACCTAGAAAGCAGACTCCCGTTCAAATTTGTATTAAATACCTAATAAGTGAATAATTTTGTTATAGTATACTATTGACTAATATCACCAAATTTGACGGTATATTAAGTTTACTTTGTTCAAAAATCAAATTTTGCATATTTTATGATAATATATCAATGATTAAATTTAATGGTACACTGATACATTACTTAATCAATAATGTACCATAAAATTTTCTTAATTTTACTTACCTAACATCATAATTGAAAAGCAAAATTCTATAATATATGATTGATTAAGTGGTGTACTAGTACACTACCAAATCTAATCATTGATATATCATTGTAAAATATACAAAATATAACTTTTGAAAAAAGTAAATTTAATGTGTAGTTAGATTTGATAATACACCAATACACTACTTAATTAATGGTATACCATAATTTCTCCTAATTGAAAAACCCAATTATATGCCATTGTTTAGTGCATAAGCCATAAATATTCCATTCAAGTGTTTTTTTTAAATGTTGTCTTATTTTTAACATTTTGAATCCAATTCTATTTTTTAATATGTGAGTCCATGTTGAATTTGATGCAAGTTCAAATTATTATTAATTAGTGATTTTTTTATTATCAGTTATCTTTTTATTCAAGTTAGATTTTTTGTAATATGATCGAGATTTCTTGTCAAACAAGCATTTCTATATTATAAATATTATAAATATTTGTATTGATTAATGATTTTTTTTTGTTAGCAATAAGGCATTACCTTGAAGAGAAAAAAATAAAAACAAGTTACATAAGCTTAGCTATCCTAGATAGCTTTTCCTAGTATAGTAGTGAAATTTTAGTTGGAACATTTAGCAACATTTAAAGACATTCACCTCAATGTAATGCCGTCCTTGCAAGCTTATTTGCCAAACAATTTACTTTGAAAATATGAACTAGCTACACCTATCAATCTCTCACCAAGATGTCTATTATCTTTTTCACCAAAGAATTACTTGGATGGGAAAAAATATAGCCATGTTTGGCGAAGGCAATAGCTTCTTTAGAATCTAATTCTACACACAAATTTTATATGCTCAAACTCTAAGCAACTTTCAACCTCGTGAAAATGCCTTAAAGTTTAGTAGCTAATGCACCACTTTCTCCTCCATGGCATATATAACCCTCTACCTATATGCCTTTATAATCTCTTATCACCCTTTAGAGGTAATGACCCTGCCTCCATACTAACAAGCATTATTCAAATTTAATTTAAACCAACCTCTACTACTTTCTTCCAAACATCCAAAGAACCCATTTGGTGTAGTAAAACCAAACTCCTTAAAAACTTATAAGCCCATTTGAAAACCTCTATCACTAAATCACCTTGGTAATTCTCTTGGTTAAAAACCCAATTGTTCCTCCTATTCCATAACACCCAACAAGTTAACCCAAAATAAAAGCTTCCAATTTCTATCTTTTCCTTTAGATAGGTTTCTTTTAAAGTTTAACTCACACTAGTTTTCAAACAAGCTTGAGAAAAACTTATCCTACCAAGAATGGTGCACTAACTGAAGCCAAATGTCTATTATTGTAGCACAATCCCTCATCACGTGTAATTAGTTCCATTAGTTATACCATATTTGGGATAGATCCCACAATCAATAAAATTCCTTTCTTTTTTGTTCATATTATACTTTATTGTATCCTTGGCATTGACCATATAGAAATCTTCGCTCTTTTTAGACCTTTCCATCTCCAAAGCCCCTTCTATAATTTCTTATTTTAATCGCTACTCACCTCTAAAAAAGCTTCTTAGGCCAATTCAATAGTAAAACTCCCATTAGTTGTTTTTCTCTAAATTATCCTTTGTTGACCATTACCATTAATAAGCTTAGACACATTCATCATATGAGGCCAAACTTTGACAATGTCTTTCCATATATTAGAGCTATTATTTTTTTCTTCTATGATCAGAATGGTATCTGAATTGCAAGCATACTTGTTTTCATCACTTAAACCTAAAAAGCTTCCTAGTCTTGTATAAAATCAAATGTAACTTTCATCAAAAAAAGCCTTATTCATTAATCTCATGGAATAAATCCCTATATCTCCATCTTCTTTTCTCAAACAAACTTGGTTTGATGCAATTGGATGGAGTTTTCTACTTGTAGTAGAAGAATCTTATATGAAATTTCTAATAATAGCCTCAATTTCATCACAAGTTCCCATTGACACTAATGAGGTCTATATGGTATACATAAAGACACTTGAAAGGACTAATTTGGCTAAAGTAATCTTGCTTGCCCAAGCAAAAGTTTTAGCACTCTAAGAAGTAATCTTTTATTGCACATTCTTCACAATGCAATTAAAAATACTCTCGGTAATCTTTTTATGGTGACTAAGGATAGTAGAATACTTGCCTAAGTCAAAAGTATATTTAGCACCCAATTTATCACCAAGTTGCTTAGCCTAGTTATGACTCACATTTCTAGAAAAGAATATTCTAGTCTTAACATTGCTTACATTTTGTCCAAAGGTAGCTGAAAAGACTTCTCAATAGGTGTTAATGATATGAACCTATTCCTAAAAGGCTTTATCAAACAAAATAAGGTTATTAGCAAAAAAAAAAGGTGTGAAATAGGAGGACCATTTCTACTCAAAGTCATATGTTTCCATTTATTCACTCTTGCTATCAAGTTGATATAATAGGAGAAGAACTCAATACATCACATAAACAAGTATAGAGAAAGAGGGTCTCTTTATCTAATTGCCTTAGAAGATTTGCACGCTTTAATTTTCTGGTCATTCTACAAAATCCTTATGAAAGAAGTAGAAAAATAATTCATCACCAATGCAATCATATTAGGTAAGAGACCTATATCAATCAATGTATCTTAAGCAAAATTTCAATCAAATCTATCATAAGCCATCTCAAAATCCACCTTAATAGCCATCATACCTTTTTTACCCTATTTCCTTTTTCATAAAGTGGATAACTTCATGTTCCATAATTATGTTGTCTGAGCTATGTCTTCCTACAACAAAATTACACTGAAATGGAGATATCAAGTGGCCACATAAGATTTAAATTTGTTAGTTGGAATCTTTATGAATGCCTTATAGGTTACATTATAAAGACTAATAAGCCCAAACTATTTTCGAGACTCTAGGTTCTCTACTTTATGGATAAGTACAATTAGAGTCTCATTTATATTTTATACCTTTTCAAGATGATAAAAAATATCAAAGATAACCTTACAAATTGAATCTTTAATGAGATTACATTGGCTTTGGAAAAAATATTGCATGAAAACTATCTAGGCCTAGAGTTTTCAAAGGTGTCATACTGAAAAACATGTTTTATTCCTTCTATAAAAATTAGGTTACTCAATTCATCAATAGTAACAGCACTAAACTTAAGAAAGGAATGCTATATTAGGAAACCTTGTAACAGAAAATGATCTTTTGAATATAATTTTTTAAAAAAGTCCACAACCATATTTTTGAGCTCCAAATCATCTTCCACCCACTTATCATTCTCTTTTATTAACTTTTCAATGTTACTTTTTTGTGAATTACTATTGAGGCATAAAAGAACTTTGTATTCTTGTCTCTATAAAGCAGTTACCAACTTCTAGATTTCTATTACTAAGTAATTTCTTCTTGTAAAAGAACTACTTCATACTCCTCCCATAATGATTTTTGTATCTTATGCAAATATTTATTTAGCCTTTAAGCTAACCTCCTATTAATTCCTTCTAAAAAAGCCATAAGTTTTTTTTCTTTTTATGAATTCTCCCAAAATGCTTTATGTTCCCTTTAGAAGCTTTTATAACAAAACCTTCTTTCTTTTAATACCAATCCTTACCTTGTGGCCAATACTAGATTCATTAGTAAAACATGCTACAAAAAACATAAAAGGAATATTACCTATACTTTTAACATTTTTCTTAACCATCTTCAAAAACAGAGGTTTATGATTTAACTTGAATGGCAAAGATAGATGATTCCACGATTCTAATATTTCATTGCAAGCTAAATTGCATAATCCCTTATCAAATCTCTCCTTCAAACTATGTTTTTTCCTAAGTAAAACTATAACCTTTGAATCTTATATCAAGTAAATTACAAATAATAATACAATCATTAAATTGTTGCATTGAACATTAACTATGTCTCTCATCACTAATTTTCTTATCTAGATGTCTAAAAATCTTGCATGTTGGCAGTAATCTTCTCTAACTCATACTATAAGCAAGTTTTTTCATTTGATTTAGTACTTTTATACACAAATGTCATAAATACAACATACTTACCATTTAAAGTATCAACTCTAGAATGAATGTGTTGCTTTCCAAAAGAATACACCTGAACATGAATTATATTTGGATTCCACATAATTTAAACATCACTAGAATAACATTTTGCCTCTACTCTAGTAAAAGCTTTGAACCCCATCTACTTAATCTTTTTTAAAACTTTATCTCCACTAGCTCATAGTTTCAAAAATAACAAATAAATTTACAATATATCTCTCTACCAAATCCTTAATAAGATTAAGAAGAGCTTTGTTTCTTCTGCCTCTACAATTCTATACAATATAATCTATAATTACACTAGATGAAAGAAAAAAATATGTGCCATCTTAAATGGTTAAATATATGACTCAAATGCCACCCATAACTTCAATGGAAGTTCCACTATCCATATTCTATAGCTTATGCATTCCCTGTCTTATACTTTACATTAAGTATTGCTTGTCTGACTATTTAGATTTTAAATTCTCCTTAGTTTGTTTTAAGCATTTTAAGTTCTCCAATGCATGAGCCTTCTGATTCTCCTTATTGCTTTTAGACTTAAATAAGCTAAAAATAACATGATTCTTATTTAACTTAAGTCCTAGACCACTCTATTTATGCATCATTAATTCTAGACTTAGGTTCCTTGGCCTGTTCTCCTTAACTTACCCTTGGATAAGCCCATCATGTCCTTCTCAACCCTTTTGACTTTTTAGCCTAAAACTACATGTTTTTCATTTAAAGACTTATGATCCTTATTAGCCGCACTAGTCCTTTAGACCTCATTATCCTCTGACACAGCTGAAACATTTTGAATCCCATTTAACATCACTAGAATAATGTCTAACCCTAAATCTTGCTACTCATACAAGTTAACTACTATATCTTCTATTATCACATTATTATTAGTATGCATATCTCCCTCAATATCCATTAGTGCCTCAAAATAAGAATCATGGAGTTAAGACCAATCCTATCTAACAACCTTGTTAATTACACCCTTCAATCTAATCATGTTCTCCTCCATATTTCCAGGATGCTTATGATTTTGCTCCTACCTAGGTTTCCTTCCTTTCTAGGCTATTATCCATAGCCTAAAATTTTCAACTCCTATCATCATAATTTTTCCATTATCCTCCTATGATGTATTAAAACTAGTAGAAGCTTTTCCATAGTTAGTATTCTCAACACCATGGCTACTTTTTTTAATGACCATATCTACCATATTGAAAGCAAATAAAATGAATACCCTTATACTCCACACAATATGTTCTATTTAGTAATTTAAACTTTGACAAAAATTATTTTTTTAAGTCAACCTCAACATATGTTCAAGCAAATTTTGCCCTTTTAACAAGGTCTTTGTCACTATTCTCCTTTCTCTTGAAGGCATTTGAATCAATCATTAGGGTCCTCTTAATTTTATTACCTAAATGCCATAGAAAATGCTTCTCATAAAATTCAATGGGCAATCTTTAAATTTTTGCCCATACTATTGTTCTCTTAAATTTATCTACAAAAGGATTAAAAATTTGAAACCCACTTTTATAAGATTAAGTAATGATCAACAACCATCCAAGGCTCTTCTTAAAGCATAAAGTTATAATCCTTAGCAAAATAAATAATAATCATTCTCTATATTAATGAATTCAAAACCATTCTACAACCCCTACATCTTTTATAATCTTATTTTAAGAAACCTTATTCTGAACCTTTTCGCTAACAATTTCACAATCACACATGAGTCTAAAGTTTACATAATTCCTTTTGTTCTTCCAATGACACCTAAATTATAAAACGAACTAGATATTTATCTTGCTCCTTTAGAACTTCTTACTCAACCTTTTCATTTTCCTTATCATCATCCAATAGAATCATTCCTTCCAACTTCCTTTCTCATCTATTACACCTCTATTAAGACTAAGAAGTTTATCTTTATATAACACCATTCTTCTTCCCTACTTTTCTTCAAAAAATGCTCTATTCTCTTTCTCCTTTGAGCTTTTCTTAGAGTCATTTATATTGGTCTTAACTTTATCCATTTCTATCATCCTTTCATCTATAGACCCTTTTACCACATTTGGGACCTTAGCCTTTTTTGTTGAGTGCTACAATATATCCTCTTCTTCAAGTGAAGCTTCTCTATTTTCATCTAAAGCACCTAAGATCACCCTTAAGAACTCCACCATCTTCTAACAAGAAATGATTTTGATCTCTAAAGTGAAAATATTGTTATTTGTGTGTTGATTAATGATTTGAAATATGAGAAATATAACAATACCAATAACTGTGGAAGTTATATAGGAACCCTTATAAATATATGTAAGGGTAGTTCAAGTTAAGTTGATGGGCATAAACTACCCAATCAAAATACACTTAAGTACTTTTAAGTGAAACTAGTATCAACCAAATAGAATAGCAACTTGAAAATTTCAAGTCAAATTCGAGATCAATGGATTTGGATGGATCAACTCAGGTTCATTAATTTTAGGCCTTTTGGCCTTAGTTTTTTTAGGTCAAAGGCCTAATTTAAAATCACAACTTCCATTGCAAAATCTAGAAAGTTTTTTTTTAAAAAAAATTACTAACCCTATAACTTAAAAATCAATAACTTAATAATACATTGAAAGTTGTAGCTACTAATGATGCCACAAGTTTTCCACTAACAATGTTGAACATGAACAAAGACCTAATTTAAAATTACAACTTTCATTACTCTTTATTTTAGAATATCCTAAAAAACACAAACTTTAGTACACAAACAAAATCTCTATAATCCAGAAAAATTCACCTAGTAAGATAAAATCTCAAGCCTAACTTTGTTCTTTTAGAACCCAAAATTGAGATTGTACCGTAAATATGCGCTTAGCATCCAACCAACTTCCAAATTTAAAACTCGTTATTAAAAAAGAAATTGGGTTCAAAAATACAAATTTGAAAAATTAAAAAAAAACTTTACATAGATTAAAGACAAAAAAAATCCCTGGTCCTATAATTTAAAAATCAACAACTTAATAATACCTTGGAGGCTACAACTATCAACGAAGCCATAAGTTTTCAATAACAATACTGAACATGAAGAAAATTTTTGGACAGCGCTAGACGATGATGATCCAAAAAGAAAGTTGAAGATAAGATTATGGATGATAATAGAGTTGCAATAGATTAAAAACATGAAGAAACACGATGTATTGGTGAAAGAAATTGGAACTCGACTCAGAAGACTTATGGATTCAAGGTTGAAATTGCAGAATTATGAGAGATAAATTTAAAGCCTAATTTGAGGAAAGGTGTGAAGAAATAGAGGAATATAAGCTCTTGGTGGGGCTTACGGAGAATGAGATGAAGAATTCCTAATGAGAAGGCATGGATGATGATGGAATGGAAGGTGAAGTTGGTAAGAATGGTGCTCTGCTATTGTGCTAAGGTTTGGAGGGCGTGAGTGTAAGTGAGGCTTGTGAAGAAGAGTGAAAAGGTGTGTTGGGCTTTTATGTTAATGCCCAAAACACTACATTTTACTTAGGGTGAGGGCAAAAATAAAATTTTGCTTATTCTTAATTGGTTGGGTTGGGTTTTAAACAAACCTAAAATCTTGTACCCAAACCTAACTAATTAAGAATTGATTATATTATTTTCATAACCTATCCATATATCTTACCCAATTTAATTTGATCCATTATCAAATTTTTCATCAAATTTGGGTGGATTTGGACGGGTTGGATATCTCTACCCATTCCTAAATATGTGGAAGAGATATAGAAATTGTAGTTAGAAAGTTATGGAATTATTATTAAAAAGCTTAATACGCATTATCCTATAATGTTAATAATATTATGAATCTTTTTCATTTGTGATCTCTTTCTCAAAATTTGAAGTCTTTTCACATTAAATTCACTGTGTTTTGTAGTACTATTCTAATTAAGTTTATTATCTAATACTTATATATTAAAAAAAGATATATTTTCATTCTTTTAATATATTAACCCCTCCTACTAAAATGTTATGATCAGAAAGAGTAATTAAAACCGAAGTAATGTATTATCATATGGTTAGTATTTATTATTATCAAGTGGCGTGAAATAATTAATATTACTTTAGGAATTAATTGAAATGAGGGGGGGAAAAAAGGAAAAAACAGGAAGAAGGCGGCCAGGGAATGTGATAGTGGCATCGATTAGTAGAAAAAGAATAAAACTGGAGTGGAGCACTGTCAGAAACATGTGATAGGGCTATGGCCAGTAGCTATTTAGCCGCAGAGGGCAGACAAAGCAAAACGAAACGAAAGCAAAGTAAAACAGAGTCCCGTGAAACGCTGATATGTACGTAAGTGCATGCATCGCTTGCAGCGACTCAGTCTCTGATGCGATCCATTATTTCTCTGACCATGCGCTTTCCTCCTCCTATTGCATGCTGGCTTCCCTTCCAACACTCATTCCGTGTGTTTTTATAATTAAATATTAAATATATATTTTAAATTTTTAAAAATTATTTTTTATTTTTAAAAAACAATTTTTGAATTTAATAAAAACAAAAAATAGATTGTATCTGGTGAAATATATGAAGAAACAATTTATTTAATTATAAAATTACGGGCACAAATAAAAAAATGGATTAAGAAAATATTAAAAAAAAATATTTTTTAATTTCATGTTATATATATAAAGTTACGGTCTTTAAAATAGACTATAAAAATAATTTGTCAAACAAAAATTGTTGTTTTTAAAAATATAAAAAAAAATTAAAAGCAGTAAACAAACAGATTCAAAATCTTTAACTGTGAATATCACAATTTTGTTTTGAAATTTAATTTATTTTACAATGATATACGTAATATTAATATGAATAATACAATTCTCATTTCTTTAAATTCCTCCGCAGATAATGAGACTCATAATTATTTATTATTAGAAGAGTGTGAATAGTACATCGAAAAAAAAAGAATATATCATGTATTTTGCTATTAATGTTTTTGTGATAGATTTTGCAATTGTTACATGATAACTAATAACTTTTGGTATTTAAATGTAATTCTTTTCGATGTAAATCGTCTTTATATTATTACTTATTTATGTGTTGTCATGTAATTAAAAAGTTGTTAAAACAATTTTTATTATATCAAAATTTCTTAATTATTTTTACTTTTTTAATAATATATCTTTTTTTCATTTATTGATAGTGTAAAATATTTTACACTATTAGTAGATTATATTTAAACTCTAACTTAGTAAACTATTAAGAGGTTATTTAATTGGAGGCAATCATGAAAGGGAAAGGAAATTACAGGGTTCAATCCCGTTTGTTTTTGTTTGATTTAGAAAAAATTTATTCTTTTTTCCCATTTTCTCTTAATGGGATTACTCCATTTAAGCAAATAGTGATTTCTTCCAAATCCTTAAGGAATTTCATTCCCTTTCATCATCTTCAATATGATAATTAATATAATAAAATATTTAATAATATAAAAAAGTAATAATATTAATAAAATATTAATAATTAAATAAATAATAATAATTTTATTTTAAAAAATAATTATAATATAATTAAAAAATATTTAAATAATAAATAAATAATATTCTCAAATATTAAATAAATAATAAATATTATAATATTATTTAATTATATTAATAATATTATAATATTTTTAAGTTATTAATAATTAATAATATTAATAAAATAATAATAAATATTAAAAATAATAATATTAATAATTAAATAAATAATAATTTTATTTTTAATAATAATTATAATGTAATTAAATAATAAATAAATAATTATTATATATCAATAATATTATTAATATTTATTTAATAAATAAATAATAAATATTATAATATTATTTAATTATATTAATAATATTATAATATTCTTAATAATTATTATTTTTAATATTATAATATTTTTAAGTTATTAATAATTAATTATATTAATAAAATAATAATAAATATTAAAAATAATAATTAAATAAATAATAATAATTAATTTTATTATGATAATATTAATTATTATTAAGATATTAATAATAATTAAAATAATAAGAGTAATAATAAAAATAATATTAATAATATATTAATAATTAATATTAAATAATTATAAAAATTATAATATTAGTGAATAAAATAAAAATAGTAGGATAATAATTATAATAATTAATTCTTTTAATAATAATTATAAGTAAATTATTTTTTAGACTAATAATTATTAATAAAATAAATTAAAAATACTTGATTTCTTTTTTTTATTTGAACCAAATAGATTAGGTAATCAAGAGTTATTTATTTTCTTTCCCCCTAATTTCCTTTCTTAATTTCATTCCCTTTCCCTAATTTAAACCAAACAACCCCTAAATTGATTTTTAAAAGATACATGTTACATTTTTTTTTTGAAAAATTATTTTACATCATATAAATATATAAGTATCTAATTTTTACATCAAATTAAACCTTGAAAAATATATGTTACTTTAGGTTTTTTCCCAAATTTTAGTTAGATGATATAAAACTAATTTTCAAGAGAAATTCAATGTACCCTTCGGGAACTAATTTAATTTAATTTAATAGTTTACTCTAATTTTTATATTTGTCATGATTTTATTATTCACAACATGACTGCAAGTCCAATTTAGATCTCAGAGATGATAATCATATCTTTCAAGAAAAAATTAAAATGTTATTGTGATTCATTGCTCGAAAAGTTTTTAAAAGTGAAATGAAAAAGTAACGAAGTTATGGTATTGCAAGAAGTAAAGAATTTTGAAACTATCAGAAAAATTATGATTAGAGAAAACATGATAACAATCATATTAGGAACAATATTATAATAACAAATTAAAATTTAAAACTATGAATTCAGTTCTATTTTGGCTATGAATATATTTTCAAGAAAAAGTATATTTTACCTATCCTTAGTTTCGTTATGGTTTATTTAATTTACTTATGATTTTAAATATTATAATTTATTCACTTGTATTTTCAAATTATTAATACTTAATTCACTTAAATTATTTTCCATCCAAAATTTAACAAAAAATTCAAATGTATCATTTGCAATCTTTATTTCTTTAAATTTTGACTTAGTTTAACCTCACTTATAACTAATTTTAATTTATTATGAAAGAACCTATTTGATACTTTCTGTTTAGTAACCATGAATCAAATTATAGTAAATAAATCTTTAATAGAATTAAATTATTTGTATAATTTAATTCTATGTGAACCTCAAATTGAATCAAATTTTGGAAGAGTAAAAATCATATAAAATACATGTGAGTTAAATTTTGGATAAAAACTAATTTAAGTAGGTAAAATATTAAAAATTTGAAAGTACATATAAGTAAACTATAACATTTAAAGTTATATGTGAATATAATAAAATGGAAAAAATCACAAATAAATAAAGTGTATTTTCCCACATTTTTAAAGACCAATCATCCCATTAAGGCTAACAATGAATCAAGTTAACTGAATTGGTCTAAGTCAAGCTTAGCTTGCTTTAATTATTTTTTTTTTTGTTTTTGTTCATAACTCAAATTTAATTCGGACTAATTTTTTTTCAATTCAAGCCTTGAGTTCAGCATAAGTTAAGTCCACAAACAATTCAACTCAACTCATTAGTTCAAATTAATTATGATAATAGAGTATTTAGTTAACAACTTAATAACTTAAAATGCTTTCAAAATTAAACAATTTTATTAACAACATAAAATTAAAAAAATATAAATGATTAAATTTAATATTATTATACTACTACATATATATTAGAATTATACTTAATCTAATATAAATGGAAATTTGCTTTAAAATATAAAGTTACAATACAACAACTAGTTTTCAAATGTTGAATTGATCTAAATTTTTTTAATTCTTTCATTGAAACTTATAGTTTTATTAATTTACATATAAATACTCATAAATTTTATTTGGAAATCATAAATGAAAAATAAACCTTACCTAATTATTTAACTGTTAAAAGTTAAATTGATAATTTACTTGAAAGAATAAAACTTGAAGTTAAAGTTATTTACTTAATTGTTTAACTTATAAAAAAAATTAATAAATTGTTTGAAAGAATAAAATTTAAAGTAAAAATTATTCACTTAATTATTTGTCGTATATAACTAAAATTAGTAAATTATTTATTGAATTTTTTCTCATTAAATTTCATTTTCTAATAAATTTACAAATCAAACTTTATCAATCATTGTTAATTTAATTTTTTTTATACTTTTATGTAAAATAATATTTGAAATATTTAAAATATATTGAAATAATATATTTGTAATAAGTACATATTATTTTAGATTTTAAAATATAATTTCATTGAATATTTTTTTAAATATAATAATATATTATGATACATATATTTTCATTTGTATATATTTATTTTATATGTTTATATATCGAATCAACTCATAAAATAAAATATCTAAACTTTGATCAACTCAAACTTAATTCCTTTAAAATCGGAATTGAATAATTTAACTCATATATTATACATTTATCTTATGAACTCAATTTATCAAATCAAAACTTAAATCAAGTTAAGTTACAAGATGTTTGTGAATCGATTTGACTCATTGCGAGTTTTTCCCCTCACATAGCTAATAGCTTTCGATATATTATTTCTCCAAGCAAAATTTCTGAATTTGGGTCTTTGAATATTTATTTTCTCTTTCCAGTTTTTTCCGCATAAGACAAAATCATAGTAAGCCAGCCCATAACTGGGCAACTATAAAAGGCAGGCCAAAGTTGTGTCCTCTTCATCACTCCGGACATTCACAAGAGATATACGGAGAAAGAGTACACAGATAATTCAAAAGGAAGAGATGGCTTGCAGGCTTCAGAAAAGGATATCCCTGCGCAGAAAGCTTCACATTCTCAGAAAATCTGTAAAATTTACCAAACACTTTCATTTCCCTTCATTTATTTCAAAGTTACTAATTAATAGTAATTTCTTCATCTTCTCTACATATATAATGCTGAAATTTGTCGTTGTTGATCTGTTTTGAAGGCCAAGAGAACATCCATGGCAAAGAGTACTGTGCTTTCCAAGCTAAAGTTGATGTTGGAAACAGTCAAAAGAGAGTATGACAACCTAGTAGCCACCAGAAGAGAGTACCTTAAATTGTTGAAGCACTTTCAAGAGCCCAAGGTACTCTCCCATTCCCTTTTCTCTTGTGTATTGCTTGTCTGGATGCAGAGAAAGTGAGAGGGAAAGAAAAGGAAAATGATAATTATGGATGTTTGTTTATTATTTTTGAGAATAATTTTTAATCTTTTTATTTTTAAAAATAAAAAAGCTTATTTGACAATTTATTCTTAAAAATTGTAATTTTATATGTGTAAATTAAAAAAATAAAAAATAATTTTAATTATTTTCTAATTTTGATATAAATTTATAATAAAATAAAATATTTTCTTATTTGCAATTATTACTCTATATTCTTTATTTTCTTATAATCAAAAAGTAATTTTTTTGAATTAGACAAGTGCTTTTAACGGTTTAGAACAATATTTTTTAAAAAAAATTAAAATAATTTTTAAAAATATAAAAATAAACATATATCCAAACATATATGATATCTTTTAATTTCAGAAATGATAACTACGGATTTAAAATGCAATAGCTGAAAATAGCAGTCAATAAAATTCAGTCTGGAACCCAATAGCACAACTTGTCATAACTGCCATATTGCTTCCAAGTGAATGCTTTGGTAGTACTATAAAACTGGGAAATATTTATCTTTTCTTTTTTTTTTTTTTGATAGCATTGAAATTTTAATACTATCTCTATTTTTATTTTGATAAATATAATGTTTTGACATTGTAATTGAGTAATTATTAAAATTCAAAAAATAATCATACTACTTGTCAAAATATAAATATAAATAATATTAAAATTTTTTGTGAGCCCAATTTACGTGTACTTCAACCAATGGTACTCGTTAGTTGTCGCCAAAGCCTTGGCCTTCATCTCTCTTCGTTCTTATTCTTCCAAAGATGCAGTTTAAATCAGACATCAAATATATATAATTAGTTATTCAGTAATCCATATTTTAGCAGTAACAAAATTTTAATTGTTTTTTTTTTTGGAATAAAATGTTGACAGGAAGTAAAAGTTGAGAAGTTGAGGCCAGGAAAGTTTTGGGTAAGAATTAGTACAGAGAAAGGAGGAGATCAGCTTGTGGCCATATTAGAGGCCTTTGATGAGATGCGCCTTAACGTTGAGCAAGCAAGAGTTTCAAGCAATGATGATTTTTCAATGGAAGCCATTGCTGTAGCTGAAGACCAAACTCTTGATATCAGAAATATCACTGAAGCTCTTCTTAAGGCTATTGGACAGCCAACAAATACTTGTGTTGAAAAGGATTCACAAGAGATTGAAAAGTCTTGTAAATTAACGACTGATCTTTAAGGATCTGTTCTCAAACCATTTCCAGTACTTTTCTCTTGTAATATAGTGGCATGGATGAGCAAGTAAGTCTTCTTCCTTTCCTCACTCTTACTCTCTCACACGACGACTGATCTTTAAGGATCTGTTCTCAAACCATTTCCAGTACTTTTCTCTTGTAATATAGTGGCATGGATGAGCAAGTAAGTCTTCTTCCTTTCCTCACTCTTACTCTCTCACACGATTTCACATCTCACTTTTTTTCACGTACAGTAAGATTCAAAATTCTGAGTTCCACCTTCACGTGAGAGAGTGTCACGAGAAAGTGGGAATAAAGATGTTTGGATTGAATTAATGCAAATATATATATATATATATATATGTTTGGAAAATAGTTATTCACTCTGAGTGAAGAATTATCATCTTAAATGCTCTCTAGTCTAGCGTTGATTTAGAAGAGAAGATGGATAATCAATTTTAGTGTGACCTGAAGGTTCTTAAAATGATTTGCCCAGGTGATTAACATCGTTACTTCTGGACCTGGCCTGGTGTCCTCTGAAACCAGAGGAGACTTTTTATTTTTTTTGGTTATATACCCCATCTTCATTTTCTATATTAAAGTAATATTTATATAAAATTTTAATAATAATATTTAAAATTATTTTTTTTCCTTAGGCATTCAAATAAATTATTTTTTTGCCAACAGTAATTTTTAAGATATGTTTTTAAATATAAGACACAATACTCTTTCAGCCTTAATTCTTCAGAGTAATTTTTCTCAAACATTTTTTCCTCATATTTAATATAAAATTATTCAAACCCAACCTACGTTTATGTCCACCCGCTGCTCTCATTCTAAACCCCGAGACGTCGGTGTAAGGTAGCAGCCCTGTAACCTTTCGTATTCCGGATATACTATCAGGCCAGAGTAGAGTACGGTTGCTAACCACCCAAGCCAAGTAGAATATTTGTCTGCTTGAATTTGGATTTGCGAAAAATAAACGAATTTGAATTTAAAATTTATATGCTTTATTAAACATAAGCTTATTTGAATTGTGTGTTTTTGGTATAAAATTTTTCATCAAAATTAGAATATTTAAATTCGAACTCAAGTTTGTAATAAAAATAAATATAAACAGGTCTATGTAAATTTTGTTACACTCAAATTTGAACATATAAAAACTCATTTCTCACATAAAAATTAAACAACAAATTTTTTATCCTATTTTATTTATTAACATAATTTTTTTATAATTTAAAATTTTTATTAAAAATATTTATACAATCATCACATAATATCAATAATTACAATTAATAAAAAGTAATAAACACTAGAAAGCTAATTACTTCGATCAAAATATCAAATTGTTGCATACAATTTTAATAATTATTAATATGATTAAATTTTTTAATGAATTATATTATTTTATATAATATAAAAATAAAATATATTTTCATTATTAAAACAGTTTAGACTTACATACAATTCAAATCATATGAAGTTGAAACTTGACTTATATTTTAATCAAATTTGATGGCTCCAATCATTTAAAATTAAACTCGAATCAATTTTTTTATAAGTTGGTCTTGATCTACTTGTAAAATCCTAATTTAGTCTTCCAAATATTAGATTTTTATTCATTTCATTCTTAAAAAAAAGATTTATATCAATTTAGTCTCTAAAGATTTAAGTTTAAAATTTCAATCCATTTAACAAATATTAATCATTTAGAATGGGGACTAAGTTTTTAACTGGGGCGTAAATCTTTAAAAATTAAATTAATGAAAGAAATTAATATAAATCTGAAGATCAAAATTGGATTTAGCCTAATAGCTCTTCACCAAAGATGTGTTGGGCTCAGGAGAAAAACATAAATAACGGGGCCGACCACTATTGTTAGGCCCAGGACACTAAAATCCAGGGCTTGTATCCTTAGGCTGTAAATGAATGAGTCATTTGTGACCGATACCATAGGGGAACTTGTGGATTCCCTAATCAACTTTTTATTGAAGGTGATGACTATGATACATTAATTACATTGGTATAACAGCCATTATATTTTATTTATTTATACAGTACTATATAGAATAAATGAAATTTAATGGCTACATTCAATGGTGTGCCGACATAACCATTTTACCGAAATCAATCCCTTTATCTAATTTTGTTCTTATGCCTTATTTACTACACCGGATAAGATAAATGTTGATAAAGGTCATTGTATAGTACTACACATACAATATTCATTGCATGTCCTCTTGCCCTATCTAATATCTAATGCATCATTATATAATAAATCTAAAAATTTAAATTTGATCGATTGTGAGTGTA
This sequence comes from Sindora glabra, assembly GCA_020226215.1. Lineage (NCBI taxonomy): Eukaryota > Viridiplantae > Streptophyta > Magnoliopsida > Fabales > Fabaceae > Sindora > Sindora glabra. Next base: position 35,664,920 of record CM035225.1, read on the forward strand.
AAACTTTTTACATTATTAATAAATAAATAAATAATATATCATTAAAAAAATTAGTAACAGAGAATTTTTATCAACAATAAAAAAATTTAATAGGTTTTTGATAATATGACAATTCATGAATCAGTAATAATGTAAAACTAATTTACACAAATAATAAATTAAATTTAAATTCTAAATTTAATTGTAAAATGTTATATATTAATAATTACTACACAATAAAAATATATATAATATTAAAAATTATTTTAAACAAAATCATTATTATATGATGGTGATGGTTGCAGGAAGAAAAGTGTTGATAGTGAATAACGACGATGAGTTGTAATAGCAACGAAGAAACGGTCATGGACAAAGTGGCAGTGGCGGAAGGGAGATGAGTGACATTGTACGGTAGAGACCTCAGTGCATGATGAGTGTTGAAATTGAATATAAAACAAGTGGTAAGAGAAGTTAAATCAGTGGCATTACAGAGATCGATAGGGGCGACGGTAATAACCATCACAACAAATATGATAGTGGAAGATAATAATAAATGGTGAAAGAATGAGTAGAGTGGGAAAGTTTTTCTGGTGTTGTTTGGGGCACTCTGGGTTTAAAAATTCTGGGCAGATGTCAAAATTGTATTAAATAAATATGTCAGGAAAGCAGTCTTGAAAATATACTTTATAGTTACTACATTTGGGAAAAATTTTAAGAATGATCCAAACTTTTCAACACCAAAATGTTGTAACCAAAATGTATGGATGCCACTTTGTGAGGCCGCTGTCCCCGTCAGCATTCCACTAATCGTTCCTTTCTGAAAATATTGCCATATGCTTCATTGGATAATTGAGTTTGTTGGTCGAAATCTTTCAACCCCTACCAAATTTTGAAGACAGACATGCTGTTTGGTCGTAAAGAAATTGAGAATGGATATATTAACTTAGTCCCACATAATTTTCCCAAGTACGTGTATTAACATCTCATTAAAATGATTGTAAGAATGATCTCCAAGACAGTTTATTTTTGTCCTCTCCTCGCCGTTAAATTGTTGGGTTAATATTTTCTTTTATTTTTTTTTTCTAGGATGCTAAGAACAAGTTACTTAAAATGCAATATCTTGTATAGTGGTAGTAAATTTTAACACAATACAAGTACAAAGTCTTTAAATAAATTTGGATTAAACTTATCTGAATTTGAATTATAAATGGGTTGATTCATTTAATATGAATAATAAATGAGCCAAGTTTAGGATTATAAAAGAATTAACAAGCTAATCCATTTAAAAATTTATAATGAAATTATAAAATATTATTTGATAAATAATTAATAATTAAATTATAAATAATTATATATATTAAAAATATAAAATTCATACTTTAACAAAATGGTAATAAAAATTCAAAAAGTATTTGTCAATGATTAAATATATTTTTGTGAAAAATGATAAATAATTATATTTAATAAATAAATTTATAATATAAATTTTATTATTTAAAATTATTATATAAATTAGACAAATTGACTTACTTAAATACATTTAATAAATGAATTAATCTAATTCAATACGACTATTATCTAAATTAAATTTGGATTAGATATATTTAAATTATTACTAATTTTTAATATATTATGAATCACCACACCTAATCTTGACTCTCCGATATCTGCTGGCTTCGAGAGTTTGCAAGTTGGATATTCATTTTTCTGAATGCTTCCTGTTCCATGATTTGATGCTGTTAATTCAACGCACACCTTGTTGTCATTTTAACCACTCAACATAAATCAGGATTTATTACTTATGGGATCATCGTGCAAATTCCAAAACAAAGGGCCCTTCTCTAGGTTTTCCAACATCAGCAAAATTGAATTTTTAATCCTAACACTGAAATGACATGCGTATACGTCACCGGAGATTCTAAAATCCCGGATGCCTCGAAAGGTGTCTGTTTTTCTTTATTTTTATTATTTTATTTTATCTGAATTTTTCTTATGAATCTTATTCTTCATTTTATAAAGTCATATGATATTTTTTTTTTTATATTGACATTGGAGCATCAAATTTATGAACTTGATTGTATTAATCAATCTCTCGGATCACTAAACCATAACTCATAGTTAATGTACACATAAAATATAAGATAGGATTCAACTGTATAATTCATTTTCTGTTATGGACCGTCCTATAATAAGTCAAACCACCCCTTAATTATATATTCATGAGCTAGCTGCCTGTGCATGAATACTTAACTCGTTCTAAATATATTGTTCATTTGTCTTTCTCATAATGACGATGATTACAACTGGCGGAGTATTACGTTGCTAAACCTATCACAAGCTGAAAAATTTGGCTTTTTTGCATTTTAAAAGTCAAAGTTGCAGAATTATTTAAGATTACATTTCAATTCAAACAATCTGAACAGAATCATGTGAACGGATAGATCTAATCACATCCTACACCAGAAGCAACTTGACTTGTCCGACCTCTGACGTTCAATATTAAGAATTTTATTTTTCTTTGTATTTAGAATTTGAACTTAAATATTTAATGGGCGGTTTACTTTTTTTTTCACATTTAAAATTTGAATTTTTAGTGTAGGTTTAAGTGAATTATTGCCTGACCATGATTTAAAAAAAAAAAAGGCAATTAGAGCCACATTTTCATTTGATATGACGTAGAGTGATCAACAATCAACATTCGGATATATGATTAAATAAGTAACCCAAAATATGGCAACTCTCAATATGAATATTCCCTTATTATTCCATGACACGGTTATTAATCAGACTCAAGAATTTGACCTTTTTATGGATAACAAAAGTTCTTTTTAAAAATAAAAATTAAAAAAATTAATTGGTTTCTGTCTCATATATTTACAAGCTAATAAATATCAATTTTAAATTTGAAAAGTGTCATTCATATTCATGATTTTTTTTCTTGAATATTTCAATTATATACATAATTCAAGAGGGAAAAAAATTCTTCTAAAAAGGAGCATGAATTCTTTGGGTTCTTTTAAAGAAATTGGGAGTGTAAATTTAAGAAAGAGATAAATTTATTTTTTATTGAAATGTTGATTTTTAGTAAAAAAAAATTATGAATTCTAAAATTAAAAATTAAAAATTTATTTTTAAAATAAAAAATTAAGAAATTCAAATATCCAAATCCCTGAAAATCTTCATCGTAGTCACCCTTCATTAATTTACTCCTAAACATTGACTTTTATTTGGGGATAAAAGTCTACAATATATACAATTAAAAAAGTCAACAATAAATATAAATAAACATATATAATTATAATCTCCATAATGGAGGTTTTAATACTACAAAATTTATTTGAATTCACATATTTATGCAAAATGATAAAAGTTTGAAAAATTACATAATTTATATCGAATTACATTAGATCGATTTCTATTTGATTTTGATTTGGGTAAATGGATAAATTTCTTTGTAAAAAATTATATTAATATTAAATTAGTCCTAATTTTTATATGACATCAATTTAGTCCTGATTCATTTAATTTGATATCAAATTGATCTTACCATTATATTATCATTAGATTGAGATCAAATTAGTTTTAAATGATTATATTAACACTAAATTAATCTTAACTTTTGTTTTAGTATTAGTTTAAATGTAGAAGAAAACACACCTAAAGTAAAATTTATAATCTATTGTCATCCTATCTACAATTGAATAGGAATAAAACTTTACAAAGATATAAAAAACTTTCAATATATATTTGTTATTTTTAATAATGTAGTTGCAAGATACAAAACATAATTTCAAATAATGAGATGCTTCATTGTTGTATAGGTCACTTTAGAGTGAGAGTCTATTGCTTTACTTTTGGTTTCAATTAATTGGAGCTTTTTCAAATCTCACCTAAAATATTCTTTTTTTTTCTTGTTTATAAATAATGAAAAATTTGAAACTTTTTGTTGTTTAATTGATAATTTTTAATCTAAATCTTAGTTTGACTATTTAGAGTGCAATTCATTTTGGCATTTAATTTTTTGGGGTTGATATTATTTACTACTACTATTAGGGTTTAAGACATCTTACTTCAAATTCCAATCTTTTTGGATTAGTTTATTATACTTATAGAACTTAAAACCTAACACACTTTAATCAAATACTTATTTTTGTTTTTTGATGAATTTAATTATTATTTAGTTCATTGGTTGATTCTCTCAAGTAAGTATCACTCTTAAATGTTCAAATTTAATCTTTTTTTAACAATAAAATATAATACTTTTTTCAAAATTAATCTTTCAACTCAACTTAATATTTTGTATTTTTAATTAATTCATAATTAATTTTTACAAATTTAATTGCAACTCAAATTTGCTAATGAAAATAATAATGATATAATTAAATTGATTTCAAAAAAAAGTTGAAATTGATAGGATGTCGATATAATTATTCAGAACTAATTTAATATTAATTTAATGATAGAACTAATTTAATATAAAATTGAACTAAATTGATATCAAATAAAATTAAGATTAATTTAATATTAATATAATACTTCAAAGATAAATTTATCCATTTATTTTTTTGATTTTTTATATTCTTCGAATAATCATAGTCTTCGTCGGCGTGTATATGTAGAAAAAGTACGGTAACAAGCTCCATGCGCGTTTCCTCGGGCGACGCATGGTCCCTCTAACTATCGATTAATCAAACCAATTTGTCAAATTGATTTGGCACAGTTGCTGTGATTGCATTCTCTGTACATTGAATGTTGACAATCCAGCCAATTAACGATAAAAAATGGAAAAAATATTCATTTATATATAGACAAAATACAAAAAAAAAACTCCTTTTAAGTACATGCCATGTGCACATTACTTTTGTGTATTTTTTTAATACAAAATTTCTTAAAGATAATGATGAGTTCTTCCGATTTAAAATAAAACAATCTCAATAGTCAAAGGTTTCTTTGAATGTTTTTACAATAGTAAAGATTGTTGTCATTGATCGTTGATAAATTCGTTAATGATAAGAGGTAATGAAATATAGTTTAAATTTAATCTATTACGATATAATTATGTGTAATTTTATGACATTAATATGCCAAATCAAAACATACAATTTTGTAAGTACTTGCCAATATGTCTTGGTAACAATATCCCTACCACTTTTTTCCTCCCCCCCCCCCCCGACCGATCCATTATGTCAACTGCTTTCATGTTTTTTCTCCTTCGATTTTCTAAATTTAAGGAATTAATATTTCTTCAATTTTATTTTATTTATTAATTAAAAAGGCTTCTTTTTTAACAATCTTTTGAAGAAGTTTAAAATTTTCAATCATAATAGAGCAGAATATGAGGTTGTAGATTCAATACAACATTATTATAATTACTTTTTGCTATTTTATATAAATCTGTAAGTTGTTTGAGAATTGTCATATTTATTCAATAAATAAGGCAACCATTATGGTTTATTTACGCTGAAAGTTGACATGTAACTTCAAAAAGGACAAAATAAAAAATCATCATTATTATTCTTCAAATTCATCCTATAAATTTCAGAATTTTGTAATATAAATTGCTAGATTTTGAGAGAGATGCATTTTTTTTTCTTTCTCTCTTTTGTTAAAGAGGTAGCTGGTTATATGTTTTTGTGAGTTACCGAGGTGGTTTTTAATTGGCATATTATTCATGCATTTTGGTAGCAATTATTTGATATTTGTTTCATTATGTGTATACAATGCTCTAAAAACCACTTATAGCACCATAGAAACCTCCTATATTTATTTATATATAATGAAATAAAATTTAAATTAAATTTATTATCAATGTAAAATCATTTACATTATCGAAAAATAGAAAAAAATGTCATGTGATTTAAAAATCAACCTTTATTAAAAATTGTGCCATTGCTAAAAGAATTTTAATGAATTTTAATTAACATAACAATATATAAATAAATGATAATGTGAAACTAATTTATCATGGAAATAGATTAAATTTAAATATAATAAAATATCAACTACAATAAATAAATTCTTGAAAATCATAACTACCATGGATAATAAAATATAACTTGATAACAATGTATACCATAATTTTAAATTGCGATTGCAATTGAGATTTAATTACATGGAAATTGTGCCATTATTAAAAGTCATAAATGTCATGTAATTTAAAAATCAACCTTTATTAAAAATTATGCCATTACTAAAAGAATTTTAATGAATTTTAATTAACATAATAATATATAAATAAATGATAATGTGAAACTAATTTATCATGGAAATAGATTAAATTTAAATATAATAAAATATCAACTATAATAAATAAATTCTTAAAAATCATAACTACCATGGATAATAAAATATAACTTGATAACAATGTATACCATGATTTTAAATTATGATTGCAATTGAGATTACATTTTTGTTATGATTAAAAAATTATGAATAAATACAAGAAAATATAACCATTGCAAAGTAAAATTGTGTAAAATCATAAATGCAATAAGATTCATTATAGGAATATATTGGAGCTGTCAATCGCAATTCAAAACTTTAGTGTGCACGTTAAAGCATTGCATATTATCTTTTAAAAGTAATGATTTGGTATATATTTACAAGTTTCAATTTGACATAAAATATTTGATAGTTACACTTGAATTATTGAGAATGGCTTAAGCAATTAGTTACAATCAGAAAGTCTATTTATACACAAAAGTTGTAATTAATTAAAGATATTACAATCAAACTTATGATACTAATTCCAATCCTAATTAAGCTAGAAGGGAAAAATATCAATCTAAAATAGCTTCCTAATATATACATAATCAATCTAGAATCATTTTAGAATAATTTCATAAAAAAGCATACAATCTTAACACTCCCCCTTTAAGCTATAACATAGATATCAAATGCACCCAAAGTTTGTTACATATATAATTAATTCTCAGTCTTTAGAAAGACAATATAAAAATGTCACTTAGTTGATCATTAGAATTTACAAAAATAATGTTGATTTCTTTGAAAATCATCTTTTCTCGAACAAAATGACAATCAAGTTCAATGTACTTAATCCTCTCATACTCTCATGAAAGACTGGGTCTGAGGCAATATGCAATGCTGTTTGATTATCACATATAAGTTCCATAGGACTTAATTGATATAATTTGAGTTCTTGTAATAATTATTTTAACCATATAAGTTCACATGTGACTAATGTCATAACTTGATACTTTACTTCTACACTTGATCTTGCAACCATATTTTGCTTTTTACTTTTCCATAAAATAAGATTTCCTCCAAAGAGAATACAATATCCGAAAATGGATTATTGATTACTTAGAGATTTAGCCTAATCTATATGAAAATACCTAACAATTTGAGTGTAGCCTTGATTTTTATATAGCAATCCTTTTCCTTGACTTCTTTTAATGTAGATAAGAATTTGTGTAACAACATCCCAATGAACTTCATAGGGTGAGTTGAGGAATTGACTCACTATACTTATAACAAAATGAGATATTAACTCAAGTGATTGTAAGATAGTTTAATCTTCTAACAAGCTTTCAATATCTTCCTGGATTTGAAAAAAGCTCCCCCTAATTTAGCAAAAGTGTTACATTTGGATCCATAAGTGTGTCAATTAACTTACATTCCATTATACCTTTATCACTTAGTATATTAAAAGTATATTTCCTTGAAAAATAAAGATACTGAATCGAGATTGTGCTACCTTATTGTTAAAAAAGTAACAAAATTTTATAAGATCCTTGGTCTAGAATTGATGAGATAAATATTGTTCAAGTTGGTCAATACCCTTGTGATCATCTCTTATAATCACTATATCATCAATATAAACAATTAAGAAATTTGACTAAAAATAAAAAAGTGATAAAAAAAAGAGTGGTCAGCTTCACTTTATTGCATGCCAAAATCTCATATAACTTTACTGAATCTTCCAAACTAAGTTTGTAGAGATTGTTTAAGGCCATAAAACAATTTATTCAATTTACATACTAGATGATTCCTACCCTAAGTAATGAATCTTAGTGGTTACTCCATATGAACTTCTTCCTTAAGATCACCATGCAAGAAGGCACTTTTAATGCCTAATTGATGTAAAAGCCAATGATAAATAGTGGTCAGAAAAAAAATAAGAGAACTGAGGCAATCTTTACAATAGGTGAAAATGTATCTCTATAATTCAGATAAAAAATTTAAATATAGTTTTTTGCCACCAATCAAGCTTTTAACCAATAAATCTTTCCATCAAAACTAACTTTAATAATAAAGACCTAACAACATCCAAGTAAATATTTGCTAGCAAACAAAGGTAACAATTCTCATGTACTACTAGTGTGTAATGTGGTCATCTAATCCAATATTGCTTGGTGCCACCTTAGATAAAAGAGAGCTTCCTATATAATTTTAGGCATAAAGATAGAGGAAAAAGCAGAAACAAAAGCATGGTGAGATGTAGAGAGATTATAGTAATTGAGAAAATTATAAATAAGGTATGGATTCTAAATAGAATAATTATTTTTTCATAAGGTAGTGGGAAGGTTGTTAAGGCTTTTTAGTGGATCAGATTCTGAAGATAATGTTGACATAGGACATACGTTTGGAAGAGCTTCTGCAGTAATTTGGGCTAGTGCTAAATTAACTAAATTTTCAATGATTTGAAATGGATGAGATTGTTGCTAATTGGTAATTAGAGGCTTATCCTATAAAGATATGACAAGTGTAAGATCATAAAAAGGAATAGGTAAAATTATTGTTATAGAAGTGGGATGTATGGAAGAGGAGAAAAATGGAGAAAAACTCAAAAAATATAACATCAACTAAAGTGAAAAATTTATGCAAGGTTGAAGAATAACGATTGTAGCCTTTTTGCAATCTTGAACACCCTAAAAAAATACATTTGATGGATTTAAGGGATAATTTATTTTTTCCTAAAGAAAAATCATGAATAAAATAAATGCATTCAAAAACTTGAAAAGAGAGTTTGTACGTGGGTTCTTTTTGGAAAAACTAAAGAGTATGGAATTGGATTATTTAAACATATGATTAATTAAATAACATGCAGTTCGAATGGCATTTGCCTAAAAATAAAAAGGAACATTTGCCTATATCAAAAGAATTCATATAGTTTCAATTAAATATTGATTCTTTCTTCTAGTAATGCCATTTTATTATAGTGTGTGTGGACATGTGGATTGATGAATAATGCCTTTGAAGGACAAAAAAGAAGAAAAAGATGCAGAAAAATATTCTTGGGCATTATCATTCCAAAGTATGTGAATTTTAACACTAAATTAATTATGACTTTCAAAATAAAAAAACTTAAATATTAAAAATAACTTAAAATGATCTTTCATTAAATATAATCATATACATCGAGAGTAGTCGTCAATAAATGTAACAAAATATCAAAAACCTAAAGTTGAAGTAATACAACTTGAACCTTAAATATTAGAATGAATGATAGAAAACAATTACTTAGCTTTGTTGTGGTTTCCACTGAGGAATAAGCTTCGTATATGCTTACTAAGTTAACAAAACTTATACTTTAAGAACTCTAAAATTGAAATATAAGGAACCATTTTATGAAGTTTTTCAATGCTAGGATGACCCAAATGGTGGTAAAGTAACTCAAGTGACCCAATAATAGCATAAATTATTGGAAAAGTCAGTTGGATGTAATAAAGTCATATAACTCATGCTCAGTGCCAATCGTTATCCCCGTACTCTAGTCCTATATGAAAAAGGAATTAACAAAAATAGTTATAGAATAATTAAAAGTGTATATAAGTTAGCTAATAGATATCAAATTAAGTAGGTAACCAGGAATATAAAAGAACTTATTTCAAAAGTAAAGATGGGAAAAGATTTACTTAGCCAATTGCTTGTGCACTAGTTTTTATTTCATCAGCTAAAGTGACAACAAGAATGGATTTATTGGTGTAAAAGTGAGTAAATAGAGATTTGTTACTAGTTATGTAATGAGAAACTCCCAAGTAAAGCACCCAAGGTCATAAGGATTTTGAATGAGATAGATAGGCTACAGAATTACTAGAATGTGCTATGGAAGCAATACTTTTTCCTTATTTATGTTAAATGAATAGATTTTGAAGGAAACCTTAAAACTCTTGATCAGATAGGGTTAAGTGATTACTTATTTTATTACCATCTATTTTTATACCAGTGTTAGTATTAGCTAAGGTGGCAAACCATTATGTGACGTCTGTCCAAGACCTAACAACATTCTTATGAATGCCTAGGTTCCTAACAATGATTGTAATAGTAATGGAAGTTTCCTCATCCTCTACGTCGTCTTCCACCTCTTTGATTTCCATCACCTCGACCTTTGTCATTAATATGAGATACTAAAGTAGAATTATCACTTCTTGTGATGAAAGGTGTTGGAGTTTTATCATTTTCTATAGTAAAGAGTGTTGGAGGTTTATATCTCATTAGGCTTCAAAAAGCATCATTCAAAGTTGGAATTTGTGTAGAAGCTAATAGTTGATTATGAACTACAAAAAATTTTAAGTTAACACCAACAAGAGTAAAAGGCATAAAAAATTGATTTTACTGTATTTCCTACTTAGTGATATCAATTGTGATAGGTAGTAGTTATTGGAATTCCTATAGAAAAACTTAAGCTCTCTTAATATAGGAAGAGATGCTAGAATCCTATTGCTTTAAATTGACCAGATTATACATAAGTTTATAAAGTTGTTGAATGTCATTTGAATATAGTTGTTTAGCCTTTTCCCAGACATCATAACAACGTGTAGAACAACAAAAGTAAATGAATAAACTAAGTTCAATAGATTACCATAAAATAGATAATAATTGAATATCTAATTTTTCCCAAGCTAGCTAATTAGGTATAGAGATATCCATAAGCCTTTTTTTCAAGTGATCTTGCACTTCCTGCCTGTTAAACTAAGAACAACAATAAGCCATGAAGCATAATTGACTTCATTTTAATTTAACTACTATGATGGTAGGATTATTACTAGATAAGGAGGAAAAAGTTCTTATATTCTTTGAATTTTATTTCATGTTAAGTAGGTAAACAAAAGGGCAACAAGCATAAGATAACACTTAGTAAAATGAAACTAGAAAGGTAGCAAACAAAAAATAGCACCTAAAAAAAGAAACTAAAAAAGCAATAACCAAATAACAGAACCCAGAAAAGAAATTTTATTATCTGGGTTGAAAAAAAAAGAAAAAACCTAATGTTTGGATGTCAAAACTGAGTCCACATATAAATTCGGTGAATAGGCAAGTGGCATATACTGTTCACGTTCGTATAAAGTAGTGGCATGCTAGTTTCATGCTTATCTATAGTGGTGGCATGTTAACATCACACACCAGTTGATGGGGTTGAAAATTGACCAACAATGATAGTTTTGGTGGTTGTTCTTCAAAACTCATGCTATTGCTCCCCAAATCAGAATAATCAAATCGGGTGTTGTTGAAATTATGAGAAATAGTTTCTGAAAGAATTCTATGTTTAGAGGCTTGGAAGTGTTTGGGTTTGTAAGGTTTGTGTTTATGTTTCTGGGTAAAAGAAGAAAACTTGAAATTTAATAAAAGATTATTAAAAGAGAAATAGAGTCCCTCAATATGAAGGCTCTAATGCTAACTTAAATTGTTAAAAATGGCTTAAGCAATTAGCTATAGCTAGGAAGTCTATTTATACATAAAAGTTGTAATCAATCAAAGATATTACAATTAAATTTGTGATACTAATTATAATCCTAATCAAGCTAGAAAGAAAAAATATCAATCTAAAATAACTTTCTAATATGTACATAATCAATCTAAAATCATTTGAGAATGATTTTCGAAAAAGGCATACAATCTCAACAGTATTTTTATGCCAAATTTTATAATTTTCACCAAAAGTTATAAATAGGTATAAATTTAATATACAACAAGTTCATAAATAGTTACAACTACAATAATTCTCATTGCTAAAGAAATATAAATTAACATCAGGTGTTTAGCAAATTATACCTAGATTTCTAACTAATATCTAACCAAATATTGTTATATGACAATTTTGATATTGATTTTATAACTATCATAAAAAATAACATCGGTTATTATAATGAAAATAACTGATGCCACTTCTTTTGAAAGTATTATAAGAAATAACATTACATGTTAATTTTTTTAAAAAAATGATATATAATGTCTAAATACCACTTTGATTTCATTAAATAACTGACATGGCATATTTTGCCCTTTCTAACCTTAACCTTTTTCTTATAAAACATCTTAATCCCATATCTTAGTTCCTTTCTCCCTCATCCTCCTTATTTACCTTGTATTCCTCTTTATAGGACACTATAATTGAAACAAAGAACATCTCTTAAAATACTATAGAATCTTAATTTCAAAAATTTTGAAAAATAATTATACAATAAAATTTTTAAAACAATAAAAAGTTACATCCAATACCTTAACTAAAGATAGGTGCTTCATTAAATATGTCTTCATACATGATGCTCAAAATGTGTGGTTCACACTTCCTAAAAATGCACTCTTGACTCTAATGCTTGCAAATACAATGAGTATTCATTAAAAATTGATATATGATATTACATATTTTGTATAAATAAATAACAAATAATACCATTAAATATCATATAGAATGAATGAAATTAATTTTTTTTCTATACAGACCTATAAAAGTTGTATCAAAATAATAGGTAATGAAGTATGATTGATTATGAAATTAAAAACTAAATTGTAAGTACAAATATAAAAATTAAATAAGCCTTTACATTTATATTCTACATTTTTTCAAAGAGTATAAAACTATACATATTTAGTAATAAATTGACAAAGTTCCAATCTAACAAAATAATAGAGGAATATAAACACAAAATTAAATGAATTATTTTAAAGTTAGAAAATAAGTTTACCTCATTATATAGAGAATTATATTAGGATTAAAAAATTAGCAATTAGTACCAATGTATTACTCATTTTATTTTTAACTTGTGCTAAGGGGTATAAGTTGTCAAGACAATGTTATTTTCCTTTAAATGTCAATTATTAACTAGAATATTGACATTTACATAACAATGATGTTGTCCAATTAAGAAATTTTAAGAGATTACTTATTTATGAAAATATCAATGTGGTAATGCTTACATTTAATAATAGTTACTTATTAAAAGCCCACATCTTATTATCAAAGATGTCATTTTTTGGTAAATAATTGACATCTTTTCTAAAACCTAAATTTTTTTTTAAACCCTCACCAAAAACAACCAATTAACAACTATAGAAATAAATAATAACTAACATTAATAACAAAAATAGATAATAATTAACAATAATAGAAATAATTGTTAGAGTTTTTATATAAAGTTTTTAAACTTTAATTTACACATCAAAATACAATAACAGTTAATAAAAATTAAAAAATTAAAATCATGTTATTTACAAACAAAATACTATTATTAATATTTATAACAAGTTACAATTATTATATATATAGATATATTTAAAACCATTCATTCCAATATAGCTATAGCCTTAAAGAAATACTTTATAAAAAGCTCTTGCATTTCATCAAGCTTGTCTAGAGTGAATGGATTGATGTTGATGAAGCACTACAATTTATACATAATTAACATATTAGCATTAAGACCAATTTAGATAATTAAGCATATAAAGAGCTATAAATAAATAAAAGATTAGTTGAGTTGGGTTTTTTCAAATAAGTATTATATTGCCCATGTTCACATGATGTAGTAGCTATACTTCACATTATCGGGCTATTTAAGACATTGCAATCAAATAATAAGTCAATTTCATCCTATTGACGCACAAGTTTCCATTTATAACATGTTACAATTTTCTAGTAACAAAAATAACTTTATATATTGCATTAGTTATTACAAGTTAAATATATTGACAAATATTAGAAATATGAACCTTTAGTTTCACAATGAGCAATTTATAAAATTCAAGTCCCTTCTATTTTCTAAATTAGATACAATTTAAAAGCTTCCATACTTCTAGTCAGTCTTTTCGGTACAAACATCATCCTACAAGGAAAAAATGTGAACAAGATAAATATATTTTAAGACTTAAAGATCAAGATAATAAAAAAAATTACAAAGTAACTAATAAAATGGGAAAATGAAATTTCACCAAACCATTTGATGATTAACTTGTCTTGAAAGTCTACATTTTTTTACAATTATAGAATTTGAACACAATAATTCTAATGAAAACCATGTTAATAGCTAGAATATAAAATCCAAGAAGTGAAGCTATGGTGTATAAAATAATAGATGGAATAAAGCTACTAGTTAGAGGAAGTTAGAGGATTTCATCCTCCTAATAACACCACCTCAGTAAAAAAAAGAATAGGCAAAAAGAATTATGAGAAACAAAGATATATTAAGCATTAATAGTTGAAAGAAAAAGCACACAAAGAGAAACACAAGACAAAATAATAATATCAAGAATCAAAGTACATATAGAAGAATTGAGTTTACTTTATGGTCATCATTTAGTTTAGTAGTGCACTTAATTAGAGCAATAATTTGGACAAAAGAGAAAAGCATTATATTGTAGAATCCCATAAAATATTCATGTAAAAAATACTTTAAAATGTTCATTAAAAAACTTCAAAATGATAATATTTTAACAGAAATCACAAGACTAGGTACAAGAACCAACTACATACCTGCACATATCTTGTCTATTTTGTGTCAGAGGTAATTCTACTAGCTTCACAAATTAGTCAATATCCTAACACATGACATGATATGGCAATAGCAATATATATGTATATGCAAACTTCACTAGTAATCCAAGTACTTGATGAATATTTTGTTAAGTTCCTAATTACTACACATAAGTTTCATTTTTGAATATCATAAAATGATAGAGAAAACACTAGAGTTTAATTCCATGAAGATTTCGAGTATGCTGTTTTACACCTTTAATAAAAAGCTTAATGAATCACCTTATACACAAATAAAATAATTAAGAAATGTTAAATATAGAGAAATATCTAATAATGATGAAGGGTACATTACTTGTAAATTGATAAAACAAATAATAACCAAGCTTTTAAAAACCTAAACCACAAATAAATTCTTTAAAAAGTTCAATGACTAAATTTATGAATAAACAAAAAAATTAAAAGATTTAATCAAACAAATTCAATAGTAAAACTAATTCCAAACTAGAATTTTTCCTTCCTCTGCATCTTTCCTTTCTTTTTTAAATTTAAAAAAAAAATAATTAAGATTTCTTTCCTTCTTGTTCATTCTTTATAGTGAGAGTCAATAAATCTAGATTTTTAATATACAATTGCAATGGAACATTGTGATAAAAGACCTAATTCCAATTACAACTATATTTAAAGAAAAAGCATAACAACACACTTACTTATAATAATGAAAAGTTAGTTCAAATAAGAAGACCTGCTCAATACAAGCAATAAAGTAAAATTTTAATTTATGAGCAATAAGATGTAATCACTAGTTAACAATATCAATAATAGAGTTAAAGAATATCACCAGTCTTTCAAAACTTGCATGGGATTTAACTCTCACCCTTAACACCAAAATATTTTGGCTAATCTTATGTGTTTTGCTTGGTAAATCAAATGGCTAGTTATTTACTTGGATGGAGTAGTTCAGTATTAAAAAATACAACTTAAAAATTGAAAAGGCACCAATACTTCTAATGATATGAGTTAATTACTAGTGAAATAATTAAGTGATATAGAATAAATCATTAAAAGGAATGACCATAATCACCCACAAGTTTTGTAATAGGAGTTATTAGACCTAAATTATGACATCTAACTTGATTCATTGTAACATATGCATAGCTCTAATTTATAAATACTTTTTTTATCAACTATAATGTCTAGAAGACCTTCAAAGTTCAAATAGTACCTACATAAATGTAGAAAAAGGTATAAATGCTATATGAGTTAAATATTAGATGAAGAATTCAAATCATGAAACTCTTCTTTATCAAAGAGCACAAATTAAATAGGTGTAACTCTCTTCCGCATAGCAATTCAATGAAAACTTAGTATTATTCATTAAATTAATATTTTTAGGATAATTGATGAAATATCAATCACAGGATTTCTCTATCACACCTAAAATTTGGAAATATGTGCTAAATATGAAATGTTTGCTATGTGTTAGATCTATTTTTAAAGAGAATATAGAGGGACACTTCACTTGTAACTTAATTCTCCAAGACATTAACATTTTATAGAAAAATATAAAGAGAAAAACTCTAAAGTAACTTTGAGTAATTTTTCCATAATGTAAAAGTTAGTTCTTAAAGGGAAGAAAGTAGCTACAAATTTGGAGTGCTAAATGGAACAAAGTAAATCACTAAAATTAGCATGATTCTACCTCTAAAATTGAATATGAATAATAAATACTTCAAAGGAGTGAAGTTCAATGAAATGCTTTTGAAATAAAATGAATTCAATGCTTAAAAATTACTAAAAATTCAAAAAATATATATAAAATCAAAGTGAAAAAGTTTGTGAAATTTCAAAAGTAAAGGCCCAAAGGCAAAAATATAGGGAAATTTAGATTATTGTTGAAGGAGAAACATTTTACTTACAAAAAAGATGATAACAAAAGCAAACATAGGAAGTCTAAATTGCAAAGCTCATTTAATCCATTGTTCTATTTGCAAGCATACATTTTGAGTCAAGAAAATCACAGGGAAAAGGAGTCTATGAGGAAAATGAGGAATCTATTGCAAATGGAGAACAAAACTTTATTATGTTTGTTTTACAAGTTAAAAAACAATGATCAGTCAATTAAAAATGAAGCAAATAGAATAGTGTAATAAAAACGAAGAATATAAAATGCAAACATTTATTTATTGAACTTTTCATGGTGTGATTTTATGGCCACAGATAAATAAAATTATATATTCAACATAATTCTAACTACCAAAATAAAACTATGATAAATTATTATTCTTTTAACAATTATTTCTAACTATTGAAAATAACTGGTAGAAAAATGTAAACTTTCATGCAGTATTAAAGGGAAAAGATGTAATAGCAACAATAACAACCTCAACTAACTTTATATGACTATTGCTAGTATATGTTATTTGTCTTTATTAGTGCACCCATCACCAGCATATACATAGTAAGCATTTGATGGATGGTTAGGAAGCCCTTTCAGCTCTTAGACTGCTTTGACCTAGCTTGAGGATTTTGACTAGTTAGACTTTGATTATTTTTTATTAGATATATTGCATTTAAGTATTTAATTTTATGATTTATATTTGATATTTATTTGCCTTTTTAATTTTAAATTTTAAATAATAGTGTTTGATTATTTATTAAGTTTAAATTTATGTATTTTTCATCTATATAATTTTTTTAGAAAAAGCTCATTATTTTTTATGAAAAATATGGTGTACATTAAAAAAATGCCTCCTAATTTTGATCAAAAAAATTTTAACCTAGAAAATTATGAAAGAAATTTTTTTTACTAACATTTTTCTATGTACAAGTTTTTGTTAGAAATTTGGATTGCCAATAGAAAATTTGCTATTTCTAA
Organism: Sindora glabra; assembly: GCA_020226215.1. Taxonomy (NCBI): domain Eukaryota; kingdom Viridiplantae; phylum Streptophyta; class Magnoliopsida; order Fabales; family Fabaceae; genus Sindora; species Sindora glabra. The sequence continues at coordinate 35,682,487 of CM035225.1, forward strand.
TGAAATTTTTTTTTAAAACAATAAGATTTCTAGTAATGAATTTAAGACACACAACCTAAGTACATTTAAGGTGTTTCGTAGATCATAATAGTACATAATAAGTTATATAATCAAGTCTTATCATACATTTGATGCATAAATTATATAATATAACTTTATACAATTTCCCTCCCTTATACATGAAATATTGTGTATCACTATTTACTCCTTAGGGTTGAGGAAAAAATTTAATAAGAAAAACTTACATTAAAAAAATAAAAATAAACTTCACCAATTACTCCACTATTCAATACTATTCACCACCATTACTATTGTCATCCACCATTAATAGCCATCAACCATCAACTACCACAACTATAAAGGCAACCATCATTCTTATTATCACTAATATGGTGATGTCCAAAACTATCACCACTGTTTGGCTTTCTTATAGTTGATAACAGACATTAACACCAACTGTTATCAATATGATAGTGACTACCATTGCAACTACTATAAATGTGACAATAAAAGGTAGGATTAACTTTTATTATTATTGACACAAATGTAGTAACAGTTGCAATAATCACCATTGACTCTTATAAATCTTATGGTTAGCAACTACTTCCACCACCATTATCACTAATCATTGCTATCACCATATATAATTACCACCACTCAATTCATCAAATATCACTACCACCATCACTATATACATTACAATTATCTTTCTTTTGCCACTTCCACTTTACCATTAACCACTTTATCTTCATTATTATCATTTTCATCCAATATCTTTCCCCTTGCTATTATCACCATTGAATTAAGATAATTTTATTTAAATTAAAATTTTAATATTTTATATTGTGCTCTATTATAAAATAAGCAATATATAACATCTGATTACATATATATATATATATATATATATATATATATATATATATATTATATAATAATGCATAAAACATACTGTAGCAAAAGAGCAAATGTTATACATATTATAAGAATTTTAAAATTTAGCAATGGAAAACATGTCACAAAATCAATTTTAAGCCCAATTCCAAAAATTTTTAAAAGAATGATTTTTAACAATGAAATTAGCAACGATACATAATCCAAACATTGTTAATTATTTTACTAAATAATATGAAATGTTACTCATGGAATTAATGATAGAAAGATATATTTCTAATCTACCAACCAATTTATCAATAAAAAATTGTATGAATTTGAATTTTTGAAAATCTTTTAGCAAAAAATTATGATGAATTTAGTGATGTAACAAAAATAATCCAATAATAAATCTGTCACTAATTTAAATGCACCATTTTTATTGATTTCAAATTGGCAATTGAATTGTCCATCACTAATTCTATTACAATTCTTCCAACACATGACAATAGCTCCACTTTTCAACAAATACCATTTTCTCTCCTCCCACTCTTTGCCTTTATCACCTCTGTTGTTATTCTCCGGTCTCCCCATTACCTTTCACTACTTCTAGAAGCTTCCTTTTTATGCTTTCTCTTTTTTAATTATTTATTTTCTTATGAAATGTGAGTTTTATTGCTTAAGGCTTGTTTAATAGTTTTGAAAGGAATTTTTTAGATTTCTCTAGTAATTTTAGTTTATCATATACTTTTCATGTATTATGTAACTATTAAAATGTTTTAGACCTTTCAATGTAAGTTGAATTTGTAAACTTGATAATTTAGGATTTTATGAAGGAAAGTTTAGGTTTTATGTAATTAAAGTTTTTATTTTAATTCAATTTGATACTATAATGATTTAAGGTTAATTAAGATATTATAATATATATTTTTTCATAATTGCATTGATTTTGTTAATATTATAATTATTTTACACTTAAATGAGCATATATATACAGGTGATGTTTAGTTGTAAGCTAGAATTATAATAGTTGACACTTTAGTATATTAAAAATGTGCTTCACTCATATATTGCAACATAGTTTTTTTTGAAGAGTAGTTAAAGAGTTATTAGATAATATATATATATATATATATATATATATATATATATATATATATGTGTGTGTGTGTGTGTGTGTGTGTGTGTGTGTGTGTGTGTGTGTGTAATGCAAAATAGATATGTATGTGCTTGAATATCGATATTAGTTATACAATAAGGTAGATCCTGAATAATCTAGAATAATAGCTAAATTCATTAATAGAATAAACAAATTTATTTATATGCTTGTACATAGGAGATTTTTTTGAAAAATTAGAAGATTAAGTATCCATGTGCTAAATGTGAATTAGGAAGATTTTTTTGCTTGATGTTATGACTAAAGATCTTTATAGGAAAGGATTTAAACCTAATTATTAGTGGTATACATCTTACAAAGGACAAATGCCTTAATTTGAAGATGGATTTAGCAATGCAAAATAAAGAGAGGTAAGTAATAGGTTTGAAGAATTAAGTAACAAGTATAAGGCAATGGTAATAGATGCTACATACATGAATTTCAAAGAAAATTTTGACTTGAATTTAGAAGAACCTTCTAACCCCAATGTTGAAAGGTTTTACAATATGTTGGTCAATACATAACAACCTTTATATGGAAGTTGTAGCAACTACATTATGTTATCATTTGCAGTTAAACTACTAAATATAAAATTATATTACAACCTTTTAAAGAAATACTATAATAAAAATTTTCAACTAATAAGAGAATGCATGCCAAAGGAAACAAAATGTCTAAGAATTTTATAGAATGAAGAAAGTAGTTTCTAAAATAGGTCTTAGGTATGAAAAAATATATTATTGCACTAATAGCTATATGCTTTATTACAAATAACATACAGATAAGAAGGAGTCTATTTTCTATAACCATTCTTGCTACACATTTCAAAGATCTAGTTGATAGCAATATAAGGATATTTTTAATAAAAATTTATGGTACTTACCCTATACTTTTAGACTTTAAAGGTTAAATGCATCAAAGTTTATTGTTAACTTAATGCAATAGCATCATGAAAATTCTCATAAACTAGGAGTTTATCTCACTCATCAAATAGAGAAGCATGAAAATATTTTAATCACACCTATCCTTAATTTGCCATCAATCTTAGAAATATGAGATTAAGCTTATATGCAGATGGCTTCACTCCATCTAGCCAAAGCTATTTATGTTAGCTTCTAATTATAACTTTATAATCTCCCTTCATTGATATGTATGAAACAAGAGTAATATTCCTCAATTTGATTATCCTAAATCATGATAATCTGAAGGATAACATTGATATCTACTTGCAACCATTGATAAAAGAACTAAAAGTATTATGGGAAAATGGTTTACATATATATGATATATCTTTGAAACAAAATTTTACCTTATAGGTTGCATTGTTGTGGACCTTCAATAACTTTCCTGCACATGAGATGTTATCCAGTTGGTAGATACATGAGAGATTAGCATGCCTCATTTGTATAAACGTTTCTAAGGTATTGACATTAAAATATAGTTAAAAGACTTCATTCCTTAACTATTATAGATGTAAGTTGCATCCAAATCACTTATTTAGGAGGAAAAAAGATGCTTTCAAGAAAAATAAGATAGATGTATCACATCTACCCTTAAGAATTAATGGTGAAGACCTTTAGGAAAAGGTTACATATATAGCTAACATTATAGATGAAAAGGGTGCAATACATACTAAAAGTATAAAGAAACCTATAATTGAACAAAGCAAAGCATTTTGTAAAAGCTACCTTACTGGCAAACATATCTTATTTGTCATAATTTGGATGTCATGCACATTAAGAAAAATGTGTTTGAAAATATGTTCAATATAATGATAGATTTAACAAGCAAAACAAAGGATGACATGAAAGTTAAAATGGATTTAGTTATGCTACATAAGCATGGTGAACTTCAACTAGTTTAATAAAGTAAAGGGAGGACGTCTAATCCTAAGATACAATACATGTTGAATATGGAGCAAAAGAAAGTAATGCTTAAATGGGTAGAAAAACTTAAACTTCCATTACACTTCAAACTTAGCTAGATGTGTGGTCAACAAGAATGAAGATCCATGATTATCACATATTCATAGAACAATTACTTCCTACAGTATTTGAAATGTTATTGAAGCCTATTTGGGATGCGCAAGCTGAATTAGATTTATTTTTGAAAGACTTGTGCTTAAGCATCTTACACGAAGAATAATTGTTATAAATAGAACAAAATATTCATGTCGTCATTTGTAAGTTAAAACAAATATTTCCTCTAGCCTTTTTCAATTCAATAAAGCACTTTTTGGTGAACTTACCATATGAAAGTCTAGTAAAAGGCCCTATCCAATACCATTAGATGTACTTATTTGATAAATAAATTCATTAATTAAGCCATCCATTTAGTCACTTCTCCAAACTATATTAACAGTTAAGTTATCTTGTTAATTGGTGGGTTATATCACACATTAAAGACAAAGGTTAAAAATAAAACCTATGTGGAAAGGTCTATCTACGAAGCATACCTTACTAAGGAGACATCCACTTTCTATTTGCATTATTTTAAACCCCATGTGCAATCCTAAAAGATTAAAATTCCTAGGAATGATGATGGTATTGATGTAGAAAATAATGAAGATGTTTTTTCTACATTCAATTATCACAGTTATTCAACAAGGGATACCCAAGCCGATATTTGTCAAACCATCAATACTATATGCTGCAATGTATGCATTACTAAACTATGATAGGGTGCAATCACATATGAAGTAAATGCTTAATAAAATGAGTTCAATTAATATAATAATATATTTCACAAATCTTCAATAAGGACTAACGATATGGTATGAGTTACAACCTATTTGAACAAACATTGTGACATATACTCCAACCATAACTAATAAGGAGAGTTATGTAAGTTAAGTTATATCATCTTTAATTAGAGTTTTGTAAACCCTAAACGTTGGTTCTATTCATACTAACAATGTAAACTTATTTCATTACTAAGTTCTAATTGCAAAGAACGTAATCACTAATGAAAATAAAATACTTAACATAGCACAAGACCCAAATAGAAAAGTATACACATAGTACATGTATTCTGGTAATGGTTATAAATTTTATACAGAATAATGGAGCTAACATAAGTCCACTTCTAACTTTGGTGTATGCATCAAAAGATCTTGTGATAGACATTCAAAAAATGACTACTATGAGAAACTTCAAAAGGCCATCCAGTTAGATTATGTAGATTTCCAATAAAAAAGGTAGCGATGTTCAACTGTGAATGGTTTGATCCTTTTCCTAAAAAAAGAACAAGATAGCATAAACAATATGACATTATTAAAGTTAAAGCATCTTAGCACTATAACAAGTTTAATGCCTTCATCTTTGCTTAACAAGCTATGGAAGTGTATTATATTCCATATCCAAGTCATAAAAAGGATCACAATGACTAGTTAGTTGTTAGTAAAATAAAAGTAAGGAGTGTCATTAATTCTATCAACAAACGATGCCATAGCTACTTTTTAAGATGATAAGCAATGCACTTCAATTATCATCACACATTGACAATGAAAAGGTCCATTTAATACAGGATGACTTAAGATATCTTGAAGTTATACTCACTAGCAATATTGTACGTGATGACTTAATGATCTCCATCATGAAGAAGGAGCTCAAAAGGATAAAAAAAATGAAGAGGATGAAAAAGAGGAAGATGATGGAGAATATACCAATGAAGGCAAAGAAGAAATCAAATAAGATGACAAAGAGTTTTCATTATAGATTAGGTTATCTTTGACATATATAGATTAGTGTTTTCATATATATATATATATATATATATATCTTGGGTAATTAATGAAAATGATATTAACTCAATATTATTTTCATTCGTTATAAGTTACTAAATCTTCAGCAAGCCTAAATTAAGAGGTAGGTTTAATAGTTCATCATGATGTTTATGGAAGTTAAGCGTCCAAGAACTACTACTAGATGATAAGCCACCACCTTTGGACTATATTATTCATCACAAAGTGAAACATATAAACCAAGTTTCTTCAAGAAAAATAGGATGTCTAAAAATTACAAAATTCAACAGAATCAGGGGTCTATCAAAATCATGCTGCAAAATGAATCATTAGTACCTTATAAAACCTTCACAAGTAAAATCTATTATTGTAAGCTTGATTGTACTATCAAATTTTCATGTAAGTTTTAGAATTTTTTTTCAAGGCCCTTTCTTTTGTAACCTTAAAAAGAAGGTCTTGAAACTTATATAGTACCTTAATAACACAATTAGGATTACAATAATAGACCTTGAATTTAGCAACAAATACTTTCATTGCAAAATTTGAATTTAGCGACTAAAATAACAATAGATGAAATTAATGATAAATTTCTCTATCATTATATCTCTATTTATTAACAAGTAATTTTTTAATAATAACTCAATTTACGAATAAAGGTACTGTTAATTCCACTCATCATCCATTTTTTTATTGTGGGCTTCGAAAATTAGCTATAAAAATTTTAAATGGAATTACCGTGTTATATATCGATGACCTTCTTTTCGTCGTAAATTTTGTCGCCATTTTTTTACCAACAAATTTTTATGTCACTAAATAATATGTTTTTAGTGTCATATTCAATATATTTTATATTATACAATCACGTTTACTCTATACAGTGTATGAAACTTGACCTGACTGCCACTAACCATCCGTCGGCGTATCCAACGTCGTCAATTACTCTTGGGGCAAGTGCCTTGACAAGTATAAATATAGCTATTACATTGCGTCACGCTTCTGGGGACCTACAAAACTTATTTTAGTTCCGGTCTTCTGATATTATTTTTGATGTAACACTTTGGCCAATGGGCGTTTCTAATCCCTCGCCCTTTCGAGAGGCACAGAGCAAGCAATGAGGGACTCAGTCAAACTAACTGGAGGTTGAACCCTCGAGGAAACCGTCATCATAATTGGCAAGTATGAAAATACTAACAAAGAAGTTTCCAAACACATGGCCAGGCTCTGCAATTTAGATATCCGAATTAAATGTGATATTATGTAAAGATAGGAAGTGTATCAAGTGAAAATATTATTTTATATAAGATTAAGAGAAATTTTTAATGATATATTAATACTAAAAATTTAATATTATTTTTATATAAGTATTATTAAACATATTACTTTATATAAGATTGAAAAATATAAATTGTATTTATTAAATTTTGTATTAATAATTAAGATAAAAATATAAATTATATATTTTTTCAAATGATTATATAATCTTTAATTATATTCTAATTTTAATTATTAATACAAAATCTAATAAATATAATTCAATTATCTCAATTTCATGTATGAATGATATTTTTACTTGATAACTTTCAAGTATATAAATCAATTTATAAGCTGACAATTTGCAAAATAAGCTAGTAGCAAGGGTGTTAAATAATTTATAATAAGTTAATGATAGTAATGGAATGAGTTTAGATAGATATAGCCTAAACTTAACAATTAGCTTGGATCCGATATTTTAGATCTATAAAAGATTCTAACCCCTTAAAGATAAGGTAAAATTTTGATAAAACTTTTTTAGAAGGCTTGAATGAGGTTTAATTTGGAATGAAATTATTTTCTAATTGAAAAGGGGAAAAGACAAAGGTTATTTATTTATTGATAATAATTGGTTGGTTATAGAATAAAGTATTTAAATGAATATAATATAATATCTAAAAAAAAACTTAAGACTTATTGAATATATAATAATTAAACTTAACCCCAAACCCAAATTCAAACCTAAAACCTAAAGCATTAAATAGTAAGTTTAATTTGAATCTAACCGAGTTAAATATCCATTGATTGTGGTAACATCTACTAAGTCTGGATGTTATTGCCTGCTGTAGTTTTTCAGTTCAAACTTCTGTATTATTGTTATACCAGAGCAAATATATATGACAGTTGCACAAATCGAGCTTATTAATATACAGTTGAAGGAGACAAAGATATTACAATTTTTAATAGAAAAAGATAAAAATATCACCAAGTAAATTCCCATGAAAATTGAGCACCGTCACAGCTTATAATTTCCAAAAGTTTAGTTAATTATCTTAGTAAATGACATCCATTCACGCTATATCACATTTAGAAAATGACTGCGATGCATGGAAAGAAATGTGAATTGATAAAGATTAGGCTCTTAAGAAGTTTAATTATAAAACAAATATGTATTCTGCATTGAAATTAGAAAAAAATTAAATAAAAACAGTATCAATCTCTTATCTGGTTACAATAATATACAGAAAGAGTTAGACATTTTAGTGCTTAAGCAAGCAAAGATGGGAAAGGAGATTGATAGAAAATTAAAAAAAAAAATTTTTTGATAGAGTAGTATTTGTACAAAATAATATTTTAGCATTTCACAATAATTTTTTTTACTATTTCTTTTCACTTTTATGTAAAAGGAAAATTTGAGCCAAATTATATGTTGAAACAAGTGAATCACATTTTTTTGGGTAAAAACAATTAATTAATGAAGCATTTTGTTGCAAACCATGTTATATGTAAAAACAGAAGATAAATATACACATCTACTTCTTTTTTTTCCTAAATAAACAACAATCAATAATATATAGTTATTAAAAACACAAAAAAAAAAACCAAAAAATGAGGTTTTAGTAAATCATTCAAACCAACATTCTAAAACATGGATTAACAATAAAAAGATAAATAACCCATAAATCCGCCGACTATTCTCAGTATGCAGATGACTTAAATTATAGAAATATGTTGATGATGTACATAAATTTTATAAATCATACGCCTAACTTTTGCTAGCGAAGCTTAACAAAACAATCAATATATTAATTATATGATTACTTAATACTATAAAATAATATTCATCATTCAAGAAAATTAGTTGTATGAGAATTTTGATGTTGACATACATCTTCAGCTTTTAGAATTGAAACTTCAATTTTAATAATGGTGGGCTTTTAGGATGAAAATATGTCCGGCTAGAATTCAAAGTTCAAATTTAGCATATTTGAATTATTGAAATGCGTTTCATAGTTTTAATTAGTTAAGTGGGGGAAATAATTTTCTTCATCAAATTTAATGAAGAGGGATTAAGCACAAAATTTATAAAATTTAAAAGGAATATTTACATATTTTCATAGTTTTTGAGTATATTGCAAATAGTTAGAGGGAATATTGTGTAATTTACCTTGATAAAAATAAAGTCTAAATATAATTTTAATCCTCTAATATTCAAAGTGATTACATTTAGTTCCTTTAAATGAAATATTCTATCTTGATTCTCTTAAAATACAAATTGAACTAAATTAAGTCCAAATTATCAACTTTTGATAAATTTAAGATAAAATGTTAAATCAATATCCGAATCTTCAATAGAACTCCAAATTAATAATTATTGCAAGAAAAATATTAATGAAACTAACTTTAATATGTCAAAAAATGTAAAATTACATTATTCATCGAATATGTGAAAACACCTTAATTTAGCCTAACAATCAACTAATTTTCCTTCCAATGGTTACAAACTTAGAATATTGTTGGAGTTTTATGTGCTAATTAATTTGACTAAAGTTATTAGAAAGGATCAAATGTGATCCAATTTACATATAAAGGACCAACATTATAATTAAGCTTAAAAATAATATAATCCTATAAGGGAAATTTTGTAACCTATATTTTCACACCACTAACACTACATAATACTCTCATACAAATTTAGGAGTCGTTTGATTTATGATAATATCATAAGAAATTTTATTTTCTTGGAAATAGGAAAGGAATAATTGTTTGGTTGATCATTATTTAATGAATGGGAGGCAATAGGATTTTTCAAGAAGTCTTACTTCCTATAAAGAATGTTAAGTTACTTACTCACTTTCCTCCTATATAAGTTTTAGTTCCTCTATTTTTTATAGGTATAAAGATAAATTTATCCTCATCAAATTTAATTAATAACAACTAAAATTTATTAATATATATTTTAATAATATTAAAGATATAATAGTTATTTTGTTAATATTTTCTTGAGAGTTCAAATTTATAACTCGATATGAGAAAATTTTGTAATACTACATTTTCACGCTACTAAAAACTCAATACTACTCCTATACAAATTAAAGAGTCCTTTAGTTTGTAGTATTATCATGAGAAGTTTTATTTCCCATAAAATAAAAAATAAGTAGATTTTTTTATTAGCTATTATATAATGAATCGGAAGAAATAGGATTTTTCAAGAAGTCCTACTTCCTTTAGAGCATGATAAGTTGCTTAATCATCTCTGTCTATGTAAGTTTCACTTCGTGTGTTCTTTATGAATACAAAAATAAATTTATCCTCACTAAATTAATTAATAACAATTAAAATATATTAATATATATTATAATATTATTAAAGATATAATAATAATTTTGTTAATACTTCCTAAAAATTTTAAATTTGAACTAAATAAAATATAAAAAATTATTTCTTGAAAAATGTCACTTCTTTAGTATTAACAAAATACTTCCTATAGAGCATGATAAGTTGCCTAATCACTTCTGTCTATGTAAGTTTCACTTCGTGTGTTCTTTATAAATACAAAAATAAATTTATCCTCACTAAATTAATTAATAACAATTAAAATATATTAATATATATTATAATGTTATTAAAGATATAATAATAATTTTGTTAATACTTCCTAAAAATTTTAAATTTGAACTAAATAAAATATAAAAAATTATTTCTTGAAAAATGTCACTTCTTTAGTATTAACGAAATACTTTGAACATTTTTCAAGAAATTCGAATAAAAAAATTACTTCTCAAGAAGTTCTTACCATAAACTTACTTCTCATGTGAATTAAACAACTTTTAAATCTTATTTAGTAGAATATTAGTTTGTTTTAGCAAGAAATCAGTTTTTTTAAAAAAAATTAGATTACTGATTTGAAATAATAATACACTTAATAATATTTATTTATTTTAGAGTAGTATTGAATTTTTAATGTTAATATATTATTAGAAATTTTTGTCCGTGAAAACAACTGTACTTAAAAAGTAAGCGCGTACTTTACGTGAAATATATCGTTATGTTAGAGGAGGTTTTTTCCGAAATATATTTTATTCTTCAGTTGAACTGCCAAAGCAGGTACGGAACCATCTTCGTCTTCCTTCTAGTTCTTTCAGCTGTTAATTTCTTGATTTGCTTCGCGCAATGAAATTCATAGTAAATTCTTAAAACGGTTCACCTCTCTAAATTGTCATAGCCAATGGTAGAACATGTTTGATAAGGAAAGAAAAGGTGATTTTGTCCTATACTAATGGCATCATCATCTTAAAATCATAAATCAAGATGCACTATTTTACAATAAATAAAATTATGATAATTCAGATATGCATGTGGCCGCTTAAGGAAAATCCTAATTACATTTAATAATGTCAATGGGTGCTTTGATTGAAAATTAATAACGAAGATAATTCTTTCAAAATTTAAAATTAGTTTATTTTTTTATTGATATCTATTAAAAAAATTTGAGGAATTAATTGAAAGATTAGTGAATCCTCGAGTAAAATTAATATATTATGTTAGAATTCTCATTTAATGTATATTTTATTAAACAAATAAAATACTAATGAGATATTAGAAAATAAGAAAATTAATTTATATTATAGTCTATCTTTATCTAGTTTAATAATAATCTGTGAGAATAACTAGACCATATACATCACATAAGACAAAAGGTGAGAGACTTAGGGCAGCACTCAAACTAATCAGTGGGCTTATCCTAGTGGAAAATTCTTAAAAGGCTAATATTGATTTAAGAAACCTAGGGTTGCTTTCAAACGACGTATACATGTATATATAAATTAGAGTAAGTTTCATATGAATAGGGTATTTGCAAACAAATCCTTTAATAAACAAAGGCCAAAGCCGATCTGTCAACATGAAGGCCCAGATTTAAAGGGCAATATATCCCATTCTCTCACCTCCTCAATTCCCTTCATTTCCAGATCTCTAACCCTTTTCTATTCTTAGCTACTCAAAATCCTCGTCGCCAACGCCGTCCGCCGGCGGCCGGCCGAGATATTCCAGCTTGAATTTAATACCAAGAAAATGACCACAAGGTTCAAAAGCAACCGCAGCTGCAACATCAGCTCATACACAAGCGAACAGCAAGACACTGATATAGCTCAAGAGAACTTGGTCCCTTCTACTTCTTCCCCTAAAAAGAGGTCAGTCTTTTAATTCAATTTATATATGTTGAAAGCTGAATCTTTAGAAAGAGGGTAGAAATTAATAAAGATTATTGAAATTACAAGGTTTTAAAGAGGAAATTAAATCTTCTCAGTTTTTTCAATTTATACTGAATTCTTTCATATATTGTTATAAGACAAATTGAACTGAGTCTGTCCGAGATTAATTAATAAAGAGAAATATTTTTAATCATATCGTAGTATTAAATTTTCAATATTATTTCTATACAGGCTTCGTCAAATTAAATATTTTGATATTACGTCTAATGCCTACTAAAAATTTAAGAGGTAGTTTTAAGACAATAAATTTGAAAATTTTAATTTCACGGTAACATTAAAAATATTTTTTAGCACGAAAATTAAAGATTAAATGAATTGAAAAGTAACAAGAAAAGTATTTGATTTTGTATGGGCCGCAGAAGAGGGATGCAGAAAAGAGTTGTGCAGATTCCTATGAAAGAAATAGAAGGGGGTCGTCTTAAAGGAGAGAGCAATACTCCTCCTGCAGATTCATGGGCATGGAGAAAATACGGCCAGAAACCTATCAAGGGATCTCCTTATCCAAGGTTCAATTTTACACTCTCTTCAAATTCTGTTGCAGACCCAAAAAAATATCAATTATTCTAATAGAACCTATAAAACTAATTTACTTGTAAGATTATCATAAAAATATAACATTGAATTCGAATTAATTTTGAAGCCGATTAATATTTAAAAAAAATTTGAGCACGATGCATTTATACACACATAACACACACACTTGAAAGAAAAATCCCTAAACCAATTGTTACACTGAATTTGAAGACTATTTCTATTTTAATCCTGAAATTAAATTTTTTTTTGTCATTCTGTAATTAATATTCACTCTAACTAATGCAAAATTTGTTGGCGTACCTTTAAAAACAAATAATTTAAGTAATACCAACTTCAATCTTTATAAAAACTAATGCTATGTTTAAATAAAAGAGAAAAGCTGATTATATAGTAAGTTTGCTTTAGAGTACTTAAGTAGGAAAATAATGAGTTTATTATTAATTCTTTAAAATCTTCTAATACTTTCTAATATTAATCCTTTTGTATTCTTCCAATTTCAAAATTTTCTAAAAGAATTTTTTAAACTTTCAAATAAAAGAAAGAAAAATCATAACTTAACCATTGATTATCCTTCATCCTTTTCTTGCATTTCATTCTCTTTTTTATCCTCCTCCTTTTCTCTTAATTATGTTTGGAAATTAAAAGATGATAGAAAGGAAGAAAAATGAATGTGAAAGGATGACTATTATAGCTTGAAAAACTATCAAAACCTACAAAATTAGAAGAACACAAGGAAATGAGTATTGAAATATGCTCTAAAACTCTGATAGATTAATCATAAATATCTGTTAAAGTTTTCAAAAAGTACATTGTTAAAATATTACATTTTCTTCTTTTTCATTTTCTTTTACCTAAATGACAATTTTTTAATTTTATTATAATATTAAAATTCTCAGTATTATTCCTTTTTTAATAAATTAAAAAATTACTTCCTTAAGTTTAAAAATTACTACATCAAAATTACTAATTTATAAAAATATAATAGGAAGTAACGTAAAAATTTTAATATTATGGCAAGGTAGAAATATAAAAATTTCTCATCATCTTTACATATAAGCGTGCATTGTAATGTTGAATTTTTTTAATACGTATAAATTTACCCTTTTTTTTTCCTTAACAAGATCTAATCCTCTTGTAGTATTACAAATTTATTGTCAGTGGATGGATAAAGTTTGTAACAAATAAAAACAGTACAACGCAAGCAAATTAATATTATAAATTTACCAATGATATAGTAATTAAATATGGTCTTGATTTCACCAGCTGCAGCTAAACTTTTGCACTATTCTTTAGTTTTCATAAGTTAATGGTGGTTTGATATTTTGATAAAGGCGAAACGGATGAGGAGATGACAAGCACATCAATATTAAAGTTGCCATGTCTCATGCGTTTCCTAAATTGTGATTGGTCAGGGGATACTACAGGTGCAGCAGTTCCAAGGGCTGCCCGGCGAGAAAGCAAGTCGAACGAAGCCGTGTGGACCCCACTATGCTCGTCGTCACCTACTCCTCCGATCACAACCATCCCTGGCCGGCTTCTAGAAACCACCACCATAAATCCCACTCCAAACCCGAACCCGAGGTGGTTGCTGTTGGACGAGACCCGGAACCGGAACCAGAGCCGGAGAAGAAGCTTGGGGATCTCGCTGACGGGTTGTTGATGATAAGTACCACGGAGGATGAATTGGGTTGGTTCGGTGAAATGGAGCGGGCTGCAACGACGTCGTCTGCCATGCTAGAGAGTCCGATGTTCACGGGGGACGATGCTGACGTAGTATCGGAATTCTTGCCGATGAGGGGAGAGGACGAGTGGCTGTTCGCGGATCTGGAGGAGTTGCCGGAGTGCTCGGTGGTGTTCCGGGGAGCTGTGCTGGAGAGGGAGGAGGAGGGCCGCCGGTGTGCGGCGGCGTCGTGGTGTGGGACCACAAGTTGAGGCGGTTGAGTGCGACACGTGTTGTTGGACTTTTCTTCCTCCTTACAATGCAATGCAAAGCAACTTTTTAATCTTCTTAATTTTATTATTATTATTTTATTTCAGGCATAGAAGAAAAGGAAAATACAAGTGGGGGGGCGCGGGGTGAATTATTTGGATAAAATAGAAAGGAAGGGGTTGTGGAAGTAATTGGCGGGTTATCTTGTCTCCACGTCATTGTAATTAGCATTACTTGACCGTTGTTCATTTAACAACTGGCATCCCATCGTTTCTCTTTCAAAATACTTTAGTGGGACCCACCACTAGCTGACTTCCCCCACCCCCGGAGACTTTAATTACCCACCTTGGGTCGGAACCCTAAAATGTGAAGGTTAAAAGGGTGTTTAGATTTTTTTTATATATTTTTGAAAATTATTTTTAAAAATAACGTTTTTAAAAAAACCATTTTTGGATAAAAATAAAGAAGAAAATGTTTGGTGTTATAAATAAAAATATTTTATTTAATTATAAATTTAATATTTAAAAAAAGAAAATAAGTTTAAAAATAATTAAAAATTATTTTTATTTTTATTTTTAAGTTATATATTTAAAATTATAAAATATATTTTATTTATTATTTTTAAAAATTATTTTTATTTTTAAAATAAAAAAATATTTATTAGCTTATTTTTAGAATTTATATCTAACAAGTATAACTTTAAATACGTAATTTAAAAAAAAAAGAAATACTTTTTAATTATTTTTTGATTTTATTTTCTTATTTTATATATCATTTTTATAATTAAATGAACTATTTTTTATTGGCAATACCGATTATCCTCTTTTTATTTTCTTTTAATCCAAAAATAATTTTCAAAAATATAAAAATAAAAATATATCCAAACACATCCATAATTTCTAAAAATAAATTTTTTAAAAATTATTTTTACAAATAGTAAACAAGTAAATTCTAAAACTCTCTATTTTTTTATTTAATTCAAAATTTAGGAAGAGTGATTCTTATTCAAAAAAGTTTCTTTTGAAAAACATTAATTATCATCAATGAAGAGTGTTTAATTAAGAAAAGGAAGAGTAAAAATAATAGGGTAAAGATTTGAATCCTATCATCATACTTCGCAATTGATAAGCATATTAACAAGATGTCACCCCATTAGCAAATCTTCATGTTTTTTAAGATAGGTAAATTTGATTTTTTAATTTTCATTGAAATTTTATTTTTCTATTTTAAATTTTATTTAAAGTAAATTTATCTTTTAATTTTTAAAAGGTACGTAAAATTACTTAGTAGTTTAACATTATTAGGTCTTTTAATAGAAGTACTTGTAAAACATTCAATTTAGGGTGCTTGCTACGGTACCCCAAGTGGTTTCAAACCCGGGGTGACGTGGCACAATACAAGTCATCGGATGAGATTACTAAGAATTTTGATAATCTCATCCAATGGTCCACAATGCACCACATCACCCCAAGTTTGAAACTCCGGTGGTACCGTAGAATTCCCCTCAATTTAGCATTTTATGTGACATATATAAATCATATTTTCATATTATTATGACAAAAACACACTTTTAATCTTCTACCTTTCACAAAAATTTTAGTCTTATTCTCTAAATTTTGTTTAAATCAAATTCACCCTTTAACTTAAACTTTTTCACATTATAGTTTGTAAGGAGGGTTTTTTGAATTATAATTTTTTTTGGTGCCCAAAATCATATAAAAACAATCTTTTCAACCCATAGCCAGTGTGCTTACTATTTTTGAAGCTAAAATTAAAATAAAAAATATATAATAAATCCATTAGCATCATTAAATTTGAATATATACGTTTTTAAAATTGCATTTTTGTAACATCATGTATTTGTTATGAGTCTTTGATAACTATTTTAATGATGAAGAAAATTCAAAAAACTATAAATGTAATTTATCTTAGCACTTTTTCAAAGCACTATTTGAATTTTATTTATTATTTTTGTTAGTTAATTATAATGAGGAAAAATTACACTTCACCAACTTTTAATTTTATCCTTTTTCACTTAATTCACTTGTGATTTTAAGTGTTAGAATTTATATACTTAGCACTTTTTCAAAATTCAAAAAGCTATTTTAACTATTTTAATGATGAAAAAAATTCAAAAAGTTATAAATGTAATTTATCTTAGCACTTTTTCAAAGTACGATTTGAAGTTTATTTATTATTTTTGTTGGTTAATTATAATGAGGAAAAAATTACACTTCACCAACTTTTAATTTTATCCTTTTTCACTTAATCCACTAGTGATTTTAAGTGTTAGAATTTATATACTTATATTTTAAATTATTAATACTTAGTACACTTAAACTATTTTTATTCAAAATTTAATAAAATCTCATATGCATTACATATGATCTTTGCTTATCTAAATTTTCATTCAATTTAATACCTATTCAAAATTAATTTACCCCTAAAAAATGCTATTCAACACCTCAATTCAACAATAATAAATTAAACTGGAGAAAATAAATTTTTAATAAAATTAATATTTTTTTAGATTAATTTAGTTCTAAGTAAACATCAAATTAAGTTAAAATTTAAGGAAGTAAAGATCAAATGCAATGCACATAAGTTTTCTTTCAAAAATTTGAATGAAAAATAGTTTATGAAAATAAAATGTTAATAATTGAAAATTGAAAGTACATGTAAATGAATTGCAAGTATGGGATGAGTGAATGGCAATACTTAAAACTATATATATGTTAAGTGAAAAAAAAATGAAACCATAAGTGGATAAAATATAATTTTTTCCTTACAATAAAAATCATGGCATCACAATGACATTTTGTCATTCTATTATAATGGAAGCGATCAATTTTTTGAAAAATTAATATGACATTTTAATTTAAATAAAATTTAGAAAATAAGATTGAAATTTTAATAAAAATTGAAGAACCAAAAGTACATTTTTATAAGAATATAAAAATATAACTTATGTTTATTATGTAAAATGCCATGTAAGTAGCCAAGTTGGATGCCATGTAAATCCATCCATTAAAAAACTAACGATGTTAATTAGTTGAGTAATATTGCACATTGTTTAAAGATTAAAAGGTAAATTTACTCCAAATAAAACACAAAAGAATGAGATTGAAACTTCAATAAGAGATAAGGGATTAAAAATATCTTTTTACCTTCTTTTAATTACATAAAAATTATGTTATTAATTTAATAATTATAAAATAATAAAAAATATTAAATTTAATTTTTGATTATTATTAATTTTTAAAATGAATGAATATTTTTATTATAAAAATAATAAATTGAATAAAATTAATTTAAATATTTTAAATTTATATTTTTTATTAAAATTATATAAACCTATTCTATTTATTTATTATCATAAAATTAATAATATAATTTCTTTGTGCAATTGAAAAAAAAGGAAGAGGATGCTACTCTCCACATATAAAATACTTAAAAAGAAAGGAAAAGAATTTATGTTTTGAGTGGATAAGATAGTGGTAATTACAGTAACGATTAAAGATGACCGTTGATCGTTATTAATTTTGCATTCATCAACTTTATGATGAATAAATGTTTTATTTTTTATATTTTTAACTCATATTTATTTTATTATATTTCTTTCTTTATTTTTAATTGTCATGAATTTTATATATAAAAATAATTTTAAAAATTCTATTAAAAATAAATTAATTAAATTATTTTTAATAGATATAAAATTGATTAATTACTATAGATAATAAAAAAAAATAAATGAAGTACCTTTTAAGTCCCGTAAAAAAATTTCACACCTTTTATACGCGGCTTCAGTAAATGGAAAAAATAGGCCGGCTAACCTTCAGTTCCAATTATACAGCTGACGTTTCTACTACGATAACAGATAGGTGAATTCTAAGGTGCTTCTAGAGGTTTGGTATCCAGCGTGGTGTGACAAAATACAAGCCACTAGATGAAATTATTAAATCAATGCTAAGATTTTTGTAATCTCATCCAGTGGCTTGTATTTTATTACATCACCCCGGGTACTAAACCCCTAGGAGCACCATAGCAAGCACCTAACAGATAACATAATGATAATGATGCGACCAAAAAGCTAATTAAACTGTGCTTGTAAATTTAGCTCGTACGATATTGATTAAAGATTTTATCTCCTTTTAAATTCATCTCAAAAATCATAGGAGTTAAATAATTCATATGAGAAAGAAATTCTTGCCGAAAATTGAATATTTTAAAAATAATTTTTTATATAAATTTTTTGAAAAATATTTAAAATATTTATCTGATATTTAGAAATTGATACTTTTTAAGAAATAAATTTTTATATTTTGTTTGGTTTGATATTAATTTTTTAAAAAAATATTAATAAAATAATTATTATATTCTCAATATGTTATAATGTAAATTAATAATGTTAGTGAGAATAATTTTATTTTTATATTTATAAAAAATATAGAAAATAAAACTTATTTAGAAAAAAGATAAATAAATTATTTTTCATATTATATGAGAAATAAAACTTCCTACAAAATCTTATTTTTTCATTTATTAGATAATGATTAACTAAATAATTAATTTTTTTATATTTTTTAGAAAATAAAAGCTATTATATTATTGTTACAAATTAAACACTCCTTACAAGTGATCTGATTACTTCAGCCAGGTGGAGGAAAAGAAAAATTAAACTGTGCCTATAAATATACAATCCCTTAATTAATAACGCCCAACCGGACAAAAGTGAGATAAATAAATATTCCATTCATTTTTCTAAGTCTCATTTAAAAAAAATTATTCCTATTTGATTTTTATTTTAAAAATAAAATTATATTTATTATTTTTAAAATATTATTTCTACTATTTGAATAAATGCTCAATAATTTTGTTTACTAATTAACTTTTATTAAAAATATATTAATAAATTATAACTTATCTCTCTTCAAATTAATATTATTTATCATCTTCATTAATGCTTATACAATAATTTTAAATGACGCTTAAAAAATAAAAAATATATCATTTAATGAAAAAACAAAGGAGTGGAATAGTTACTGCTTCCTTATTTTATTATTTATCGTAATTATTCGATTTTACAGATATTAAAAAAAATCAAACTACAGTACCCAAATGTCGAATCGGATCAACCCTTTTGATTTGTTGTCCTCGTGCCAATCATTCGGTAGAGTGGAAAATAATGCTAAAAAGTAATGCATGAACCGGATTTAATGACTTACAACCCGAAAAAAGTTGCTTTGAACTTTACAAGCTGATGAGTGTAATTTTAAAAATAACCTTGACTGATTGTGTCTTAGCCCCGTTTATGATTTTTTTGACAAATTTATATGGAAAAAATATAAAATATTTTAATTAATTTTGAAATAATTGGATTTTATCTTTTTCTATTTCAAAAACATAAAATTCACTTTCTTAAATTATACAAAATTTAAAATTAATATTCACTATTAACTTAATTTATTATTTTTATCAAATTATATAACTTTTTAATGATATCTTCAATCAAGAATTATAATATTATAGTACTTTAGTTTATCTTATTATTTTTTCATAAATAATTTTTATGTTATATAATTAATAATAATTAAATATTTAGAGTTTTAATTAAATAATAAAAAATAAGTTACAAAATTATATATATAAATTAATATATTATAACATTATAATTGTTTTTAAAAAGTTTATAAAAAATTATATAATATTATAAATAATTAATTAAGTTGATAATGGATATTAAATTTAAATTTGTGAAATTTAAGACAGTGATTTTCATGTTTTTAAAGTAAAAGAAGATAAAATCTAACTACTCTAAAATTGAAAGTGGTATTTTACATTTTTCTCAATTTATTTTTATCTCATATTAATTTATGTAATTTAATTATTATATTAAAAATAATAAATATAATGCAACACACCTACTTGAATTCAAATATTTATTATTTATTTTATTTTCGTTTAAATTTGGCAATATATTTAATTTAAATAACAAATAAATCATAAAATTTAAAAATAAATCTAAGATTATTATGGAGTTTAAATCAAATTACATGTTGTTTTAAATATTTTGTGACAAGAATATGCTTTAATTAAATGTAAAAATCCACTTCAACATCCATTAAACTTAAAGTATAAAAAAATTACATAGATTTTCTATTTATTTTTAAAATCTATGTTGACTTCTCTAGAGCAGGTGAAATTTTGTTACACTTTCTTAGTTTAGTAGTCTTATTCATCTGACTCTTAACTCATCTGTTGGTGAGTAGTCAAAAAGTAATTTTAACCAAAAATTACCAATTTTGTTTCCAATATTTATTATATAAATATATGACTTTTTTTAAAGTTTCTCTTTCTGTGTATTATGCATTATATTTGTCATTTTATTTGCAATTAGGATGGCTTTGCATTCATCTTATTTAACATATTTTTCAGTACTTCAAATTTTAAATTAATGGCATGTTATCCCTTTTTTATGATAATCCAAGACACTAAAAATTACAAAATTAGTTTTTTATCAATTAAAAACAAAATTGTAAGAATTGATTTTTTTTCAACAAAGCAATAGAGCTAATTGAATAAGTGGTGATCATTGATTTTTAAGTAGTATACAAGAACGGTTAATTTATGTAAAAGAAATTAGATAAATAAAATTCATATTTATTATGGTAACTCATATTTATTTAATCATGAATAAAATAAGATTATATTATCATTAATATTGTTGTTGAGATGATATATTGACTTCTTTTTAATAATATTACATAAGATTAAATACTCATTTTGGTATTTTAAAAATGGACTTAATATCAATTTAGTTACTCTTTAATTATGTCACTTAATTTAATCCCTCATTAATTTAATTTGATTTAATGTCATTCCCCATAAATTTAAAGTCATCATTTTACTAAAGATTAAATACTCATTTTGATTTTTTAAAGATGGACTTAATATTAATTTGATCTCTATTTACTTGTGCTACTTAATTTAGTCTCTTATAGATTTAATTTGATTTAATGTCATTCTTTCACCAAATTTAAATTCAAATTTTATCTCATTTTCTCTTTATCATACTTAATAGCATGTTTCTCCTTTCTTGACGAAAAATGTATCAATAAAATGGGTTACAATGGAGAAAGTAGTACCAGTTTTGCAATGATTTTTGGTCCTCAACATTCTTATATAACTACCTTAGTTAGAGAGATTAGATATTATGATTAATTAGTAATGTTACTTATTTCTTATATACTCAAAATACAAAGGCGATTGTTGTGATCATTTCAAAAATTAGCTTACCTTATTCCATGCTAAAAGTGTAGGAACTAGTTTGTAAATTTCTTGTATGTGTGTGGTTAAATCTTTAGATTGAAATATTAAAAAGCACACACTAATTGTCAAAAAGTCATATTGTTTTGAAATTAAAAAGTATGATGGTTTATCATCAAGAAATATGTTGATTTATGATCAAAGAGGCATGCTAATTCATAATGAATAGAGATACTGGTTCATAATCAAGAGACATTTTAATTTACAATTAAGAAATATCATATTAGTTAAGGATAAAAAAAATACATTTGTTCGTGATCAAGAGACATTTCAATTCATGATTAAGAGGCATATTAGAAAAAGTGGAAAAGTCAAACAAACATACAAAAAAAATATAGAATAGAAAAATAAATATTTGAGTTAATTAATGACTACAAATAATTAAATGGAAGATAATAAAGGAATTTATCTTTCATTTTGAATGGAAAAAGATAAATAAATCTTTTTTTCATCACTCTGCTACTTTTCTAAATCATTTAAAAAAGTCCTTGATGAGAGATTATTAGATTACTAATTGTTCAGTCTTTGCAATGTTTAGATAAATTCTAGGAATGATTTGCCACAAATCCTATAGCAAATAGTAGGGTCAAAATCACTTAAAAGATAGTATTTTTTATAACACATTTTAAGCACACCATATTTTCTAACTAATTTTCTATTTTATTTCATGATATCTTCTAATGAATTTTTTAAAAGTTTCATCTCATTTCAAATAGTAAAGATATATGAGTAATAATAAACACTTCTTTGACACTCAAATTAGAACAAGAAATAAAGAATTTTGAAGGAAATAATATTTTAATTTCACTACATAATTTTCATAGTGTAGTGTCATACATGATTGAAAATACAAAGAATAAATGAGTGTTAAGTCTTTCAAAATTCAAAGGCATCGCATAAGATAAGTGATTATTAGCTATTTATTTAACAAATAAATGAAGTTTTTTGTATGCATATGCAAAAAGATGACTTCAAATTTATATGTATAACATTCATGTATTTCTAACAATTATCTTGCACAAGATTTCATCTTCTCTCTATCTTCTCCTCCCACAAAGTGCATTTTGTCCTAATAAAAATTTACCGTTAATGGAAAATTTTTCCTCAAGTTATAGAAGCTTCTAGTCTTGTATAGGGTTGATGCACATATAGTAATGAATAAGAGTTAGGACTTCAATTTTTTTTAATTCCACTATAAAATTAAGAAAAAAGATAAAAACAAATTCCTCAATGGATTACATACTACCACATTAGCAAAATAACTTGAAACATTATCAATAGAAATTACTAGAGGTGTTTCAAGTTCTATGGTGGATTACATTGTAGTAAATTCCATTAACTTTGTTAACAGTGTTTCAAGTTGTTTTCTTCATGTGGTAGTATGTATTCATTGTAGAACTTATTTTCATTTTATTTTTGTCAATTATATAGTGAAATTAAAAAAAATCTAAAGTTCTAACTCTTATTTTCTGTTATTTGTGCACCAATCTTATATGAGGTTGCGAGCCTTTGTAACTTGAGGAAAATTTCTCTATTGAAGCTGCCTTTTGGCATGAAATAAGGTAAGCTAACTTTTGAAATAGTCACAATAATCACCTTTGTGCTTTGAATATATAAAAGATAAGTAGCTTCACTGATTAATCATAATATCTAGTTTTTTCTAATTAAATTAATCATACAAGGATATTGAAGACTAAAAACATCGCAAAACAAGCTTTGCATTCTCTACTATAGCTTGTTCCATCAGCACATTTTTCATCAAGAAAAAAGGAACATACTGTAAGGTCTAAAAGATAAAAATGAGATAAAATTTGAATTTGAATTTGATGGAGGGATAACATTAAACCAAGTTAAATCTATGAAAGCTTAAATTGAGTGGTAGAATTAATTAGGGACCAAATTGTTACTAAGTCCATCTTTAAAGGATTAAAATGAGTATTTAATCTTTGGTGAAGAGATGACTTTAAATTTACGAGGAATGATATTAAATCAAATTAAATTCAGAAGGGACCAAATTGAATGACATAATTAAATAAGGATAAAATTAATATTAAATTCATCTTAGAAGGATTAAAATGAATATTTAATCTATTATAGAATCATTTACCCAAAAAAATGCAATATTAGAGTATAACCTTGATAAATTAATTACCAGATTCAATCATATATAAATTAATAATCTTTTTATACACCAAAATTATATGTACGAGAGTTTAATATTGTGGAAAAAATAAAAATAACTCATTAAATTAATTTTTAATTAAATAATATCTTGATTAATTAATAAATGTCCAAGTTATCAAAGATATTAATTTATCAAAATTTTATTATACTTAAAAGTACTATTGCTTATTGTTTATAAATTATTATATCCTTACATGAAATTGGATGGTAATTTATTTTATTTATTAAATTATTTAATAATATTTAACATAATTTTAAATTTTAATTTACCATTCAAATTTAGAGGGTGATACACATAAAAATTATCAGATTGAACATTTACAGCCTGTTGAAATTCCTGCCACCGGACCTGTTAAAGAAGAGGAGTGGCGGTATACTTTGCAAAGATGATACAAGGGATGGAGGTTAAAAATATGACTATCATGGACCTTGTAGCAAAACTTGTTAGAAGAGTTGATGCTCATTCCTTTTAGGAAGGCAGGTGCCAGCAACTCATTGACTCAAAAATTTAGGGTGGATTACCTTCGAAATGCGTTAGGGAATTGTAATGTAACTGCAGAAGAAAGTATTTTAATTTATTTATTTTTGATAAATTTTTTAAGATTATCCATTTTATATAAAGTTAAAAATTGTTGAAAATAAAAAATAATAAAATAAATGTAAGTGAGATGAGAGTATAAAATAATAAAATATTTATTAATGAAAAAGAAAGATAAAATTAAAATAATATTAATACTTTATTAAAATTTTAAAATAATAAATAAAAATAAATACTTTTTTTAAAATGTGACAATTAATAAAAAATGGAGGAATTAACAATTTAACAATTGCAAGTAGTGACTAAGGCAGTTTACTTGAAGATATACGGAAGAATCAATTAATTATGGCTGCATTAATTATGATGCATTTTTTAAGAATTTTTTTTTGTAAATTATAATAATAAAATAATAAAATAAAAATTATTTATTTAATATTAATTATGGCTCCATTAATTATGATACTTTTTTTAAGAAAATTATTTTTCATAAAATATAATTATAAAATATTAAAATAAAAACATTTTATTTATTTAATATTAAATATAAAAAATTTGAAGAAAATAATTTTTTATTATTATAAATTTATATATCATATTTTTAATCATAAATATAAGTGATATTTTACTCATTCATTAATATAATATATATGTAAATGATATTTTTCTATAAAAAAATTTTCCAGTAAAATTAAAAGAGCTTGAAACAATCGTTTACTCCAATTTTCCTTTTACACACAACTCCAAGAGCTCATATTTAGTGAAATTTAACATTTGTTTTGAAATTTAGCAATATGTAATCTAAGGCTTCATTTATTTTGGTAGATCATACATTATCTAAGAATATAAAAAAAATTATAAAAAATATTCCATATACTCCATACTTATTATAAAAAATTTGATAGATGACAAATTCCGCATTTTTAAAAAAACTAATTTCTTTCATTATTATAATTATAGGCATCATTTTATTTAATAATAAAATGTGAAAATTATATCACACCTTCGTTTATACAAAAAATATCTTCTTAGAAATATACATCAAAGCCAGAAGTTTTTATTTGAAGAGTTGAGTACCAAAACTTCAAGAAAACATACATACACAATATTTAGATTTCTAAGGAAACAACTCAAAGTTACTATGTATAAAATTAAACCCGTCAAAAATTTTGGAGGGGATTAGAGCCACTGGTACCCCCTGCCAAGCCATTATTTATATGCAATATATTTTATCAAAATAATATCCGCACAACACATGTTACCTATAATATTTAAATATATAATAACTTTTAAATAATATGAAAAATGCTTTATGAGATGAAGATCTTATATGCATTATATATCTTTTATATCAATAAAAAATTGAAATTTGATTCCACAAATTTAAAATATAAAGAAATTTTAACAAAGGTATTCAATAATTTAGTTAAAATGTTCCATGACTACATTGTACCAGATTTCATCTTGTAATTAAAATAAAGAAATATGAAATTGATAGAGAAAGAAAAAAAATTGTACCAAGAAATAATAAGTGTGAGGGAGGAGAAATAAGATTTGAAATTAGAAAACTGAATAAAGAAAAGGAAGATATATATAAAAATCAATATGAATTTTATAAAGAGAATTATAATTTAATTTTTTGACTTTAAAAAAGAAGAAAGAAGCAAGAAAAAGACTTTCTGAATTTTGAAATTTAAAAGATTCAGAAAATGATCGAACAAATTCATTTGGGAAAAATATAAATTATTTCCTTAAATTTTGGGATAATTGGATTTTACTTCTTCAATTTTAAAAATTTGGAAATTATCCTCTTAAACTTTCAAAACTTAAAATTAATACTCATTATCCACGTAATTAATTATTTTCTAAAATTAAATGCTTTTTAATAAAAATTTTAAATGATAATGAAAATATTATAAAATCTTAAGTTTTAATTATTTTTATAGATAATTTTTATGTTATATAATTAATAAAAATTAAATTATATAAAATAAAACATTATTTCAATTTTTAAAGTATTTGATTTGTATCTATTTTATGCTTAAAGTAAGATTTGTTTCAATTTAATCTCTGAAATTTTATACTTAAGTAAAATTTTAGTCCTTGTAAGGATTAAAATTTCAAGGACTAAAATTTGTTCCAATTTGCTACTTGTATGAGACTAAAATTTTGCTTGGGTTTAAAATTTCAAAGATCAAATTAATACAAATCTTACTTCGGGGACAAAATTATACAAATCAAATACTTCAACAACTAAAATAAGGTTTTAGTAATTATATATAAAGAATTTTAATTAAAAACTTATATATAAGGTGCAAAATTATTATTTAGAAAATAACAAAATAAATCAATATTTTATAATGTTTTGATTATTATTTAAAAACTTCATAAAAAATCATATAGTCTAATAAAATAGTTAATTAAGTAGAAGATAAGTGTTATTTTCAAATTTTGTAAAATTTAAAAAAGTGACTTTTACGTTTTTAAAGTTAATAGGAATAAAATTAAACCACCTTAAAGTTGAAGGAGTAATTTGTCACATGCCAAATTTCTAATCAATCATGACTAGCGTGAAGACATCTTATAAATATCCTCACAAGCCTTTCCCATTTTTTCCCTAAAACTCTTGTTATAATTTGAAAACTTTAATATCTTGTAAGTGATCAGACTAAAAACAAGAAAATAAATTATTGAAATTTTAAAGCATGATTGGAAACCATATAAGCAACCACTCTATTCTAAAAATGTAAGATATTGTGATTGATGAAAACATGTTAACACTGGATAATTTATTTTTACTTTAGAAAAAAGAATTAGTTTGACAAAGGAAACATTTCTATGTGTAATATCTTTTCTTTGAAGAGTGTGAAAATAGTAATATTAAAAGATTATTTTAGAAAAAAACTTGTAGTAGAGCATTTTTATGAATCTAAATGAAAACTAATATCATAAAGTTTCTACTCTTTCCTTTGAGAAAAATAATAAGCTTGATTCATCTAGAATAAAATATTGCTAATTGTGAAAATTATTTAAATAAATAGCTGGATAGTTTTAGTAAAATAGATGAAAGATAGATTTATGACAAATATATGACTCAAGAGAAAGAGAAATGATGATTTCTCTAATTTATTGAAAATAAATCTTACTGTATGATAAATACAATAGGATAAGATCAAGTTAGGAAAGCAAAAGAATTTGGATAATGTCTTTATTGAAAATTTAATTTTTAAAAGTTATTTGTATGACTGCATGGGAATAACAAATCTTATATTTTTAGTTTCTTAATAATAAATTAAGGGAGTTCTTTAAAAGGAAATAGTAGTACTAAATTTCTTCTTAAGTGTTATCAACCATTTCTAATAATAAGGTGTTATTTAAGTTTTTGGAAAATTTCCTTTGAAGATATATATATGTATACATGGACTATGAAAGCATTCAAATGTGTATATGCACATATGACTAAGTATAAGTACTATTATAGAAAATATTATTACTACAGAACAAATAGTATGTTTAGGCTTTATGGCCTTATACAAATGGTTTTGAAAAAGTTTCTAGGTGATATATTATTATTAAGGTTACATGCTATACTTTATAATAGTACTTATTTATTGAATAGAGGGTTGCTAGTCATGAGGAGTTAGTGTGGGTGGGCTTCCTTTGTTGATCCATATTGCCCTTTGCAAGTTGGGTGGCCAACCTAATGATGTCAGCTTCATAGATATAATAATCTATAAGGCAAAATTTTCTAACATTATTATTATTCTTACTTCTTATTGGTAGTACCCTATAGGGGTAAAATAATATGTAGCGAAGAAATCTATAACTAGAAGTGATAGATTATTAGGCAGGTCCATTCAAGGGCTTGTTTGCAAAATTTAACTAACAAAATAATGAGTAAAAAACTCAATAAGTAATTACTATATCCATATTCTAACGGGTTCTTACTAGTGAAATGTATGTATAAATAAATATTTATGTAAACATGAATGAAATATAATTCATAAATGTTACTATGATAATTTCAATATATATATATATATATATATATATATATATATATATATATATTATTTTTCTTCAAATAGCAAATGGCATGCTAGTTACCTCCTTATTACACCCTTCAGCTTCTACTACTTACCACGCTTTTTTTTCTTTAGTGGGGAAAATGGTGGACATTAGGCCAACTTCCTCTCATCATATATTAGTATGTACTCATCAAGGATTTTACAAAATATAACCATTCAAAATTCCACAAAATTTCTATATGGTCAAAAATACCATTATAGCCATACCTTTTTTATTTCCTATAAAAAACAAGCCTAAATTTTATCAAGACTAGTCAGACATATTTTATATGTATATATATACTTTTATTTTTATTATTTTTATTTAGTTGATTATTTATATTTTCTTTTAGAACACCTCAATATACCAAAACAAACATCTACCCAAAAATACTAAGAGTATCAAATGATAGAATGGATAGCCTTTATTTTCTTCCATTAGGATTCATGAGAAAAGAAATAATCCAATTAAGGTGTCATTTTGTAAATTTTCCCTAGTATTAATGGGATATATATGACATTATAGTTGGCAAAAAAAACTGTGCCACACTCTTACTTCAATGTTCAATTTCCCTAATTTTTTGTTTCACATGATATTCCATCTTATTATATTTGCATATATTTTTTCCTATATATATATATATATATATATATATATATATATATATATATATATATAAACATGCAAGAAATTCATGTGTGCATATATGCTAGTCACAATATTAATATTATTTTTCCTATATAATTGCTCAAATTTTTCTTTTTACACTAAAATTTGTAGGGATCACCCATGGTTATTTTTACATGAATATTATGCATTCAAAAGTTTTAAAAGAATTATTAAAATTACATACACCATACTAGACTAAATGTTGATAGTGTACATGCAATTTTAACATATTTAAAGGTTCTAGTTATACTAGTTGTTTCTCTTTATTTTTTTATAAGTTTTAATTAAAGCACAATCATGTAGCCATATATTTCTAATCATATTTTTCTTTAATAAAAATCCAAAAGAAAAAAGGTAAGTAATAACTTGCTTGAGAAGTGCTCAAATAAAGGCAGAAACTTACAATATTTTGTCAAATAGACCTTTCTTAGTGAAATTATAATTTTTAAGAAAAAAATTAAAACACTTATCTTCCTTCTAAATTTATATGTTTTTTTATTCAAAAAGATAAAATAAAATGAAGTAAATATGAAAATTTTATCTTAAGTGCTTGTGGAGAGAGTTATAAACTTTTAGGATTTTCTAAGATTATAATGTATACTGCAAGAAGGTTTAATCAAGCCTAACAACAGAGCTTATTCCCTCTTTCTTAATTTTACTAGTGCATGAGGGGGAGGAAAAACTTAGAAGTGAATTATTGTTTTAGTCTTTGTTTGTTGATTGACTTGATAAAGACTTTAAGTGGAAGGTAAAAAAAGGTAAATAACATAAATATTTTTGGTTTTCTTGTTAGCTGGTGAAAAGCTTTTTCCAAGTCTTGTTTGTACCTAAAATGGATAAGGATTTTAGCCTTTCTTTGTCCTTTTTAGAAGAACCTTTGCCTATGTGATACATTGTACTAACAAAAAGATAGGGAGTATTTATAGTACCACATAGTTTTGCACCTATTTTTTGATAAATTTAGCCTAATTTCTACAAATTTAGAGAAAAAGCACATCTAAAACTAATATGAGGGCCCTACCTCTAGTTGTGTTTGACTAAATTTAATTTAACACACACATTTAGTTGTAAACATTTTGAATTAAAAACACATATTTGTTGATGCAACTAATTCAAAAAAAAAATTGACAATAGAGAAATATTTTTTTCAAATTGTAAATTTATCCAAAACATAACACGTATGAAATTATACATGCTTTTCCAAAGATAGTATATGTTTAAAATTCTAAAAATTTAAAATTTGACTATAATAGAACAAGAAAAATTCCTTAACTTTGAAACTACTTTTAAAATTAGGAATTTTATTAAAATCGCACAAAATCTTATATTAGGTCATCTAAACCCTGTATTTAATATTGTATAAAAAAAATAAAGTTTTAATCTCAAAATTTTACTCAATTTTCCTTTTCAAAACCTATTTATTTTATTACTGTTATCATTTACTTTTTTTTTCATCTTTGCTCCAATGACAAAGTATATAGCTTTACTTATTTGGTCAATCTAATTTTATGTGCATGGTAGATGCATGTTGAGATTTTTTTTCTACTTTGATGACAATATTAGGACCCAAATGCCCTTATGTTAAAGAAGAATTACTCTTATGGAATTGAACCTTAGTTCTTGGATTTTCTTCCCCCTTTTTTATTCAATTTATTTCACAACTTCATTAATGGATTTCACTAATTTTTTTACATTAGGTTGCTAAAAAAATAATTAGTTACTATTTTAAAAATAATTTTCTCTTCTAATTCTACTGATATTTCTAATTAGGGAGACTTTTAATGGACATCACAAATTCTTTCCCCATTTAAAAAAATTTGTACTTGAATTTTCATTTCAATAGATATAATTACACAAAATTGTCAATAGCCTATGTTTAACCTTATAAAACCAAAGTCAAGTCTTACTAAATAACTCAGGGTACTTTTTATGCATTACTATTTCTTATTCCTAAATTGTTTCTTGTTCTTCATGCTTTTCCCAAATCACTTTTATTATGGGCACTTGCTTGGATTTTTGTATTCCAACTTCTCAATCTATTATTTTCATAAGTCATTCTTCAAATGTCAACTTCTTATCCAATTGTATTGACTCTTTCTTTAATATATACAACTCATTAGGGACATATTTTCATAGCATGGATATGTAAAAACAAGATGTATTATTCTCATGGTGTCTAGTAGTTCTAATTGATACATCACTTTTCTAGTTCTCTTTATTATTAAAAATGGTCCAACATATCTTAGTGCTAAACTTTCCTTTCTTTTCAAAATGTATCACTCCTATCATTGGTGACACTTTTAATAACATGTGTTCTCCTTCCTAAAATTCCAATCCTTATTGGCACATATCAAAATAGGACTTTTGCCTACTCCGAATTGCATTTAATCTTTCTTAAATTTCTTAGACTTTATTAATAGCATTTTCAAACAATTCAAGGCTAATTATCTTTGCTTCACTAAGTTTGAACCTTCCAATTAATGATTTGCATTTTCTACCATATTGTGCCTCAAATAAAGCCATTTGTATATTAGCTTAATAGATGTTATATACTAATTCTATCAAAGGTAGATACCCATCCTACCTTCCTTCAAATTCTATTGTACATGCCTTAAGCATATCTTCCAATGTTTAAATTATTTTTTCATATTGTTTATTTATTTGTGGGTGAAATGTCATGTTGAAAGATAGCTATGTACTTATTATTTCTTGAAATGACCTCTAAAATTAAGATACAAACAACATCTTGTGATATGAAATTATCATGGTTGGTATATCGTGCAAAGGTACTATTCTATGTAAGAAAAGTTAAGTATACTGTAATATTGAGTATGTTGCTTTCACTTTCACTAGTAAGTGAGCCACTATCACCTATATAAAATCATGTTTCTTATTAGTTTTTGATAATCTAATAATGAAATCCTTAGTAATACTTTTCCACTTCCATTCTAGGATATATATATTTTAATGAAATTTAGCTTGTCATTAATGTTCTGCCTTTACTTTTTAGTAAGTTAAACATTTAATCACATACTTGCTCACGTCTCTCTTCATTCCTTTCCACTAATAAGTACTTTTTAAAATTTGATACACTTTTGTTGCACTAGGATGTATAGTGTAGGATGATTTATGGGCTTGTTTCATTACTTAAGCATTATTTCTAGAACCTATAATCACTTTTCTTTTCTAATTACTCCTTTCTCATCTATTTTAAGATGATTCTTCTTTTCTTCCATGGTCTTTTGCTTTATGTGCTCATATTTAGGATCTTTTAATTATTCCTTCTTAATTTGCTCTATAAAAGGAGAATGTACTCACATATAGGCCATCATTACCTCTTATCTTGCTTTCTTTCTTTATGTCAGCATTTTTCCTTGTGATCTTTCCACCTAGTGTATTTGTTACTACATTAGCCTTACTTGGGTGATGATGAATGGCTTTTTAGTTGAAAACACACTTTAAGGTCTTATGATCCGCATAGATCTCACAAGTTACTTTGTATAAATAATGCCTCTATATTTTAAATGTGACTGCTACTACTGTCATTCCTAAGTCATGAATTAGATAGTTTACTTTATGTATTTTCAATTGTCGAAGAGTGTAAACTACAACTCTTCCTTATCACATTAATACGCATCTTAACCTAACTCTTGAGACATTCCAACATATCATGTACTTATCAGTTCCTAATGGTAATGTTAGTATTAGGATTGTTGTTAAGCATTCCTTTAATCCTTGAAAATTCTTCTCATATTCATCACTCCATATGAATTTTTCCCTTTTTTTTGTTAACTTGGTTAAAAGTGATGCAATCTTTGAAAACTTTTTCATAAGACAATAATAATACCTTGCTAACAATAATAATATCTTACTAATCCAAGGAAAATTTGGATTTCCATAACTATTAATGGTCTAGGCCATTTAACTATAGCTCCCACCTTTGAGGGTCTAATTGAATTCCTTTTTAAGATGCCACGTGTCCCAGGAAATGAACATTAATAATCTAAAACTCACACTTTAAAATTTTAGCATACAATTAGTGATCTTGTAATACCTATAGAGCAATCCATAAGTGTTGTATATGTTTTTTTTAGCATACTAAAATATTATTAATGAAAACAATGATGAATTTGTTAATTCATTAGATCTATAAATGATGTCGATGTGCTTATAGTCCAAATAACATTATTAGGAACTTATATTACCTATAGTGAGTATGAATTTTTGTCTGAGGTATATCCTTCTTACAAATATTTAGCTAATGATATCCTAATTGTAAATTAATCTTTAAGAAACACTTGCTCCTTGCAGCTGATTGAATAAATCATCTATCCTTGGTAGTGGATATTAGTTCTGATTGTGAACTTGTTTAGATGTTGGTAATCAATGCATAACAGCATCAATCTATCTTTCCTTTTCATGAACAATACTAATGCTCCCTATGATAAAGTTCTAGCTTATGTGAAACCCTTATCCATTAAGTCTTGTAGTTATTCTTTTAGTTTCTTTAACACAACGAGTACCATGGCAAGTTGGATATTGATTTAGCGTTAGGTACTAAGTCAATAATGCATTCAATTTTACATTCTAAAGGAAATTTGAGTAATTTTTCAAGGAAAACATTCATGAATTCATTTACTATCAAAACTTTGCTAACTTCTTTGCCTTTTTTCTTTACTTTACCCATGGCCGCAATATATACCATATAGCCTTTTCGTAACAATGAATTTTTATACATAGCATGAAACTAGATACTATTGCTATCTTTTCTTCTTAGAATCCTTGTATTGCTTCCCCTCCTGGTTAATGGGTAACTGTCTTATGATAATAGTTAATATAGGCATGTTACTTGGATAACTAAATCATTCTTGGTATTATGTCATAATCTATCATATCCAAAACTATCGTGTCTATTTTAGTAAGGAATTCATCTATATTAATTCCATAACCTTTTACTTTTTATGTTGTAGAGATCATATTCCCTATAGGAGTAATGATTATTAGCATGTTTTTTAATTCCTTACATGGTCTTAATAGCTTATTGATGAATTCTTTAAATAAAAATGAATGTGTGGCATTAAGCTTAAACAAAACCTTTGCTAGTAAACTTTCCACTAACATTATACTTGTTATCATTACATTTAAGGCTTAAGCTTCTTGATAAGTCAAAGAGTACACCTTTGCTTAAAACCTAGCTACTTTTCTCTTTTTATTACCTCTTTTGGCTTAACAATCTAACATTATTGGTAACCTCACAAAAATAATATTCTAGGTGGCATGCATGCTTAATAATGTTGTGTTGTTCTTATACTATTCCACGGTACAATCTATAGCTAGATGCCTAGATTCCTATTCATCCGCAATTAAAGTATACTTCAAGTTATAATCCACAATGTTTGTAATGTTTAGTTCTGCATTAGTTACAAAAAGGCATAATGTAAATCTGATTTAGCATAAAGTAGGCTCTACCTGGTGGTGTCATAGTAGATGCAAGTTTGTTGAAGGTGCTTGCCCTTACAAAAGTGGCATATGTTTAGAACTTTCTTTTTCCATCTAGCTTATTTATCCATTTGGGTAGGGCATTTTGAATTAAAGTGGTCTTTATTGCCTTTTTTTCATTGTCAAACCTTATTTGTTTTCTTTTAAACATCCTTTTCTCTTTCTCTTTTTTCCTTGGAATGTAGTTTTGTGCAAATTACTTGGTTCAAGGCTTGTTGGTAAATAGTATCATTAGACATATTAATTGGGTTAAAGAAGTAGTCTTTAAGTGCCTACACAAATCTTTCTACACTTAGCCTTTAGGTAAGTACCACATGTCCAACATAGTGAGCAAGTTGATTAAGTTGAACATCACACTGTGGTACCATTATTATTCCTTAAGTTAATTGTTCAAATTCTTATGCTTTAGTTTCCTAAATACTGGATGGCAGAAAATGATCCATTAGATTAGTTCAAAATTGTTCCCAAGTTAAAAGTTCTAAAGTTTTACCTCATTGCATGACGTACTAAATGAACTAGAGTTATGTCATCTAACAAATAACCGACTAGTTTCACCATTAAGGCATTAGCACATCCTAACATCTTGCCTATCTTCTTAATCTAGTTAGGAATTGGTGAGGTTTTATAGAAGAATTAGTGCCATTATATCCTAACAGTTTAAGTTTTAGAAATTCATGCACTATTTGCAACTTATTTCTTGGTGTTATTGGGGGAGGTGATAGTCACTGATTTTCACCCCTATCCAAAGGCTAGTTTTGGTTTTGGGTTGCTTGTGTTATCCTTTCTACTATTTGTTGTAAGGTTGCAATCTAGGCTAGTATTTTTAGTTGCTTATTTTCTTTATGTTCATTACTTATAAGCAAGTTATAGACCCTATATTCTTAGAATCTTCCAAATTTGCCCTAGTATGCCCCTTTCTCCTAAAAATGTTCATATAAGATAATAAATTTTAGAAATAAAATCTTAATTCAAGTTTCATACTTGCTCCATCTAGACTTGCCTAATTGATACTTCTCTTTTAGATTAACTGCTACTTTTTTATAATATGCACAATATAATTAAAAAAAATTCCTTATGGTTCGCACTTGCCTTTGTAATTTCAGACTTATCTCTAATACTAACCTTATCATAACCTAAATTTCTAGTCAATCGTGATGGTGTGAAAACATCTTATAGATATTCTTGCAAGCCTTTCCTATTTCCTTTTTTAAAATTCTTATTATTTTTATAAAACACAAAACTCTAGATAGTTTTTGATAGGATTTTTTTTTGAAAACCTATAAGTGATCAAATTAAAAATGAGAAAATAAATTATTGAAATTGGAAAGCATGATTGAAAACCACATAAGTAATTACTCTTTTCTGAAAATGCTTTCTATAAGACATTATGGTGGATGAAAACATATTGAAACTAGATGATTTATTTTTATTTAAAAAATTAGTTCAATAAAGGAAAATTTTGTGTAATATTTTTTCCTTGAAAAGTGTTAAAATAATAAATTCAAAAGATTTTCTTTTTTTATAAAAAATTATAATAGAACCTTTCCTTGAATCTGAACAAAAACTAATACCATAAATTTTTTGCTCCTTTCTTCGAAAAAAAAATATAATGAGATTAATTCATCTAAAAGAAAATATTGCTAATTGTGAAAATTATTAAAATAGGCAATTTTATTAAAATAAATGAAAGATAAATTTACGACAAACTCATAACTTAAAAAGAAGAGAGAAAATAATTTCTTAAATTTATTGAAAATAAATATGCTTATTATAATAAGGTTATAACTACAAACCATTCAATGTGAAATTATTTAAGTTACATATCATGGATAAAAGAGGATAAACTTGATCGGTAAGAGATACATATTTGTTTTAAAATTTTTATTACCAATCTTAATTGAATGTTCATTCATGAAGCTTCATACTTACTTTTTTCGTCTGTTTTCTTTTATGGATTCTTAGAATGAGTTCTTTCCACCATTATCTCAACATTAAATCCTTAAAAGACTATCAAGTATGACTTGCACAGCATTAGTTATTTTGTTGTAGATGTTAAGGCTGAAATTCTTTAAAAATGAAACATAAATGTTAGCTAGATTTCATTATTTATTTTGTTTATAATTGAAAAGTTAATTTTTAATTACCATATATGCCTTATTACAATAATGTTGAGAGTAGAATAAGCTAGTGAAAATTGGGAAATAGGTCGATCCCTCTTTAGTTATGATTGGGTTAAACTGTGACATTTATAATTTGAAGCAAAGGATTAAAATATAACTTTTCACTAAAAAAGAGGAAATTATACATGACATGGAATAAAAATTTTTACACTAAAATTAGATATTGCATCTCAAAAGAATGATAAAGAATGTAAGGAAATTGAAGAATAAAAAAGGAGTAGGTTAAATACAAAAATGATAAATCTAGTAAAGGCATTGATCACCTATGCAATAAGTCATCTAAAGAAGTTATAGTTACCAAACATTTTGAGAAGAAAAAGAGAAAAGTGGAGATGATAGTCCTTTGAATCAAAATAGATATGTAATATATGATTCTTTTAAAGAGGCATTAATTTCATAAATACATCACATCACTTATGGAGGACTAATAAAATATAGAATGTAACAATGTTGAACAACCATCTGAACATTTTGATAGTTATAATCTATTAGAACCAATGCATTGCATGGCAAGAGGAAAAAGGAAAAGTAATTAGGATTTATTTGTTTTTATGGAAAACACATTCTATAAAGAGTTTAATGTAAGACAACTTCCTTTTTTTCAAAGAAAAAGTTATTTTCCTTTATAACCATAGTTTTATATATCATTATTTTAATCATAATGTATAAAAGTAACATGTGACTCTTTCATTTACATATAAGAAAATGAGATTTTTTTACAAAAAATATCTTATGAAAAAATAAATGGAGCCTTAATTCCTCATCAAATGATTATGATTTATTTTTCTAGGAATACTAATAAAAGCTAAGTAACTTAGGGTTTAAAGTTCAAATATTTAGGATGTAATATTGATGACTCTAAGAAAGCATAAATAAACAAAACAAAATGTATTAACA
Organism: Sindora glabra; assembly: GCA_020226215.1. Taxonomy (NCBI): domain Eukaryota; kingdom Viridiplantae; phylum Streptophyta; class Magnoliopsida; order Fabales; family Fabaceae; genus Sindora; species Sindora glabra. The sequence continues at coordinate 35,720,604 of CM035225.1, forward strand.
TTTAGAAAGTCATTTTTCTCTACTATTATGGTTTTATGTATCATTTTTTTAATAATAAGGTATAAAAACAACATATAAATCCTTTATTTATATACAAAAAGAAAAATATTTTTCTATATAAATTATCTTATGACAAAATAAATGGAGCCTTAATTCCTTATATTCCTCATCAAATAATTATGATTTCTTTTCTAGGAATACTAGTGAAGTTGAGCAATCTAAGGTTCAAGGATTAAATATTTAGGATGTAATATTAATGACTTTAGGAAAGCATAAATAAACAAAAGAAAATGCATCAATATCATAAAAATGCAAAAAAAAAAACCCTATTATCTAGCTATGAATCATTTTATATTGCAAACTTAAAATATTAAAATTTTTTAAAGTCTATCCACTCCAAGCTTTAGATGCAATTGTAGAATTTAATTCAAACATTTAAGGTGAGAAATGCATAAATAGCTGAAAAGTAAAGATTGCATTTCTATTATAATTAATTGTAGGCTATTAATCCTTCATATAGCTTTAAAAAATAGTCTTAATAGCTAAACTATGTAAATAAAAGGAATAATTAAGAAACTATAAGTGAAGATTATGTTTTTAATAGTTTTAAATAATAGTAAATAATTTCATGGTATATGATAGGTAATTAAATACCTAAGAAGTTATGCATGATTGCTTGCTATTATGAAAAATCAATTTTGTTGAACTTGGTTATTATCAAATATAAATCACTCCCATACATCTATGCTAAAACTTAAACTTTTTATTATGAATATTTATTATTTTTGGGAGAAAAATTAATAACACATATGAATTTTTCTTTTTTGCATGTTTTAATGATTTTCCTCTGCAACATTTTGCAAATAAAGGGCATAATAAATAAGGGAAGAATTATGCACTTGATTTGTGCTAATTAAGGTATTTTATTCTTTTTTTCTCTTTATTGAATCTATTTAAACAAAATTTAAGTCTCTAAATTTGGCTATATGGAAAACATTTTGAAGGCTATTAAGATAGTAGATTTTATGAAAAATTATTATATCATTGAAAAAATAGGATGTAAATTATAAAACCATGCTTAAAAAGGCTGAAAATAGGAGACCAAAACATAAATAAAAGGAAATTAATAAAAATTTGCTTGGAATGCATACCTAATCATACCATAATCCATTTTCGTACTCATATCTTTTGTAAAAGATAAAAAAATTTAATAAGGCAGTTAAAAAGAGAAAACAATCTCTATTTGCAAAAACCTCACTCCTATTGTAATATATCATTGTCTAACATTCCTTTCTTTATGATTGAAAGAAAACGAGAAAAATCATAAACTTATTCTTTAAATACAAAAAGCCAACATTATACATAAAAAACATAAGTAGTAGTGCAAAACTTGCAAATATCTTAATTCTCTTAAAACAACCTTTAAGAATTATGCATAAGGTTCAAAAGAAATGGAAAATCGAAACTATCATATATATTACACAAATAACATTGTTTAAATTATTTAATTACTGATAAGTGCACAAATACACCTAAATTCTATGTGTTTTATCACTCATTTACTTAGTATTTTGTGCAAAATTGATTGAAAAAGATACTTAGATGCTCTATATCTTGTTTTCAGGCCATGAAATGAAACATATGAGCATTAGAAAAGAATTCAGAGGCAAAACCATTCAAATCATGAAGCATTGAAGCAAGATTGTCTACTCAGTAAAGAACACGGGGTAATGGTAACCCCGTGTTCAAGGCCGTGTTCCATTCTGGATGGCTTCGTGACTTCACTGGGCTACTCAGAGAAGAACACGGGTGTGAACACGGGACGTGTCACACCCCGTGTATATTACTGCCATTCGCTTCTGAAGAACACGGAGGGTGTCACACCCCGTGTAGTATGCTGATCAGTCTTCGCTGAGAAACACGGGGTAGAACACGGGCCGTGTACTACCCCGTGTACATTGCTACTTGACAATTCGTAGAAGAACACGGGGCGTGTCACACAACGTGTTCCTTGCTGCTCAAACTTTCGCTGAGAAACACGGGGTACAACACGGGCCGTGTTGGACCCCGTGTACATCAAAAATATAAGTTTCGCGCGAAATCCTGCGAGAGGAGGGAAGATCACGGAGAGAAAGCTGGGAATTAAGAAGAAAAACTGCTAGGAGAAGCCCGAGGGGAGACCAAAGGCGCCTTCTAACACGGATCCAAGTAAGAAATTGAAGAATCAAGCAAGAAATTTGTAGATCTTCATGGATTGTTTGGCTTCCTCCTCTGTTTTCTTGTTTTCTTCTGATCTTATGATGTTCTCACACTAAACCTCTGTACTTAGCTTAGGTGAACTTGTTCATGGAGTTATGGAACTGAATTTTATATAATCTAGCTTGATTTACTGTTGAATTATGATTTGATCTTGCTGATTTGTTTTGAACAAGCCAATATATTCGGAATATTGGATTTGTGTCTTGGATTAGTTGATTCTAGGTTGAAATGACCAGTCAATTAATTGGATCTTGCATGATCATTGGGAATATCAATTAGACTTAGGAATTAAGCTGATTGAATTCTTTTGCACAGGATGAAATGTCCAAGAATGGATTCTGAACAGAGTTAATGCAACCTTGATTAGTGGTTACTAGAGTAATTCTGGACACTTAATCTCTTGGTTAGTAGCTAGTAGCCTTGCAATGAGGTATAGCTTAATTTTGGTGATCCAGCAATCATAATTAACAGTAAACCAAGTTAGAGAGTTATATTCATTCCATAATGAAATGTACAAGAGATCCTTAAGCTAAGTACACTTTTACTCCACTGAATCAAACCTTATTTTGACAAGTTAATCTCTGTTTTTGCACTTTAATCTTGAATTCCACTATCAATTGATCTGCCTAGATAATTTTGCTTGAGATTTAGTTAGTACTCAACCTACAATCCCTGTGGAGAACGATAATCTTTTATACTATAACTAGACTTAACCGTGCACTTGCGGATTTTAGAGGTCAAGTTTTTGGCGCCGTTGCCGGGGATTGTTTCTAGTTGATATTAACAGCAAATTTTAAGTAAATTAGACTAGGCAATTCTTTTTCCTTAACTTCATAATTCATCTTGTTTTGATTTTTCTTACTTTTACAGCATCTCTTTCTCACCTTGTTCTGTTTTAGTGTTACTAAATCCTTCTGCCGACCATCTTTTATATGTGACGGAGAAGTCTTGACGGAATTCTTGACTTGGATCCGGAAATTGAAAGAACACTGCATAGGAGAAGGAGGGAACACAAGTCAGTTCACTTTCAAGAGGAAATCTGCATTGAACCAGCAACTGCACACATGGATAATAGATTACTCAGAGAGTTTGCCGCACCCGATGCCACTGGTCTTCAATCCAGCATAAGGAGGCCTGCTGTGGAGGCCAATAACTTTGAATTGAAGCCAGCTTTGCTGTCTATGGTGCAGCAAAATCAATTTGGTGGATTGCCAATGGAGGATCCTAACCTCCACATCCAGATTTTCCTGGAATATTATGACACAATAAAGATTAATGGGGTACAAGCTGACGCCATCAAGCTTAGGCTCTTTCCATTCTCCTTGAGGGATAGAGCAAGAGCTTGGTTGCACTCCTTACCAGCTGGGTCAATTACAACATGGGAAGAGCTGCTGAGGGCTTTCCTATCAAAATACTTTCCTCCAAGCAAGACTGCCCAATTGAGGAATGAGATCACTACCTTTTCCCAAAGAGAAGGAGAATCCCTTTTTTATGCTTGGGACAGATTTAAAGAGCTATTAAGGCTATGTCCACACCATGGATTGGAAAAATGGCTTGTTCTCCACACCTTCTACAATGGTTTGAATTACAACACTAGACTCACTGTAGATGCCGCTGCTGGAGGAGCCTTAATGAATAAAAGGCTGGATGAAGCCTATGAGCTGATTGAAGATATGGCCTTGAATCACTATCAATGGTCCAATGAGAGAGGACCTTCAAGGAAACCAGCAGGGAAGTATGAATTAGATGCCTTTAGTCATTTATCTGCTAAAGTAGATGCATTAGGAAATTTAGGTAGCAAGGTAGATGCTCTAATGGCTAAATTTGATAAATTTCATGTTAACAGTGTGAATACAACAGGTGCTACTGATAGTTCCTGTGAGATTTGTGATGTTACAGGGCATGTTGCAGCTGAATGCACCTTGGGCCAAGACTTTACTGAGCAAATGAATTATGTGAATAATAGTGGGTTTGGACAGAGAAATTCCAATGAGCCATTTGGAAATACTTATAATCCATCATGGAGGAATCATCCAAACTTCTCCTACAAGCCTACCCAGCCATATCACACACAAAACACCACCAATAGACCACCATCACCTGGTTTCCAAGGTCAAAGATCATACAACCCACCTACCCAACAATCTTCTACTGCCAAATTAGAAGGCCTCTTGGAGAAATTTCTTATTTCTCAAGAGAAGACCAATGAGGAATTTAGACAACATGGAAGACACATGGAAGATTCAATCAGACAACTGTCTTCTAAGGTGGATACCTTGGCCACTCATGGAAAGATGCTGGAAACTCAAATTGCCCAGCAAGCCTCCGCATCTTCTTCAAGAGCTTTTGGCCAACTCCCTGCCCAACCAGAATCAAAGCCAAGGGAGCATTGCAAGGCAGTAACTCTTAGGAGTGGAAGATTATTGAATGATCCTATTGCCACTCAAGAAAGTGAAAAAGAGACAAGTGTGGGGGAGAAGCAAATGGAAGGCAACAAGGCCTCAAATACCACTGATACTGTAGAGAATGAAGGGGAACTACCAGAAAAATCCAAATATATCCCTCCGGAACCTTACAAACCGCTTATCCCTTATCCTCAAAGATTAGCCAAGGCTAAACTGGATAAACAGTTTGGAAAGTTCTTGGAGGTGCTGAAAAAGCTATACATCAATATCCCCTTCACAGATGCACTCTCACAAATGCCTTCATATGCTAAATTTTTGAAGGACATTCTCTCCAACGAGAGGAAGTTAGAGGAGCATGAAACTGTGGCTTTGACTGAGGAGTGTAGTGCCATCATTCAAAATAAGCTACCTCCTAAGCTAAAGGATCCCGGAGGCTTCTCTATACCTTGTGTTATAGGAAATGTCCCTATTGATCGGGCATTGTGTGACTTAGGAGCGAGTGTGAGTCTTATGCCGCTGACGGTTGCCAAGAGATTGAACATTGAGGAGATGAAGCCTACTACGGTTTCACTTCAATTAGCCGACCGGTCAGTCAAATATCCAGTAGGTATTCTTGAAGATATACCTATTAAAGTTGGTAAGTTTTTCATACCAGTAGACTTTGTTGTTCTAGAGATGGAGGAGGATGCTCAAATCCCTATTATCTTAGGTAGACCATTTCTTGCTACTGCTGGAGCTTTAATTGATGTTAAAAATGGTAGACTGTCATTATCTGTTGGGGATGAGAAGGTTGAATTTAATTTGAATGAATCTATCAAATTACCTGTTTGTGAAGACTTCATATGCAGGGTAGATGTGCTGGATAAAGCTGTCAAAGAAAACCTTCTAAAGGAGAGCATCCAAGATCCTCTAGAAGCATGCTTGGTTACAAAAGAGGTGGTTGAAACTGAAGAAACTGCTGCATATCCCTTCCCTGAAGCAGCAATTGAAACATTAGAGGTGGAGTCCAGCAAAACCACCACTGAAGAAGACACACCACCTAAGGTAGAGTTGAAACCTCTCCCATCTTCTCTAAGGTATGAATTTCTAGGACCCCATTCTACTTATCCTGTTATAGTCAATGCCAATTTAACTGCTTTGGAAACAGAAAAATTACTTAGGCAGCTTAGATCTCATAGGAAAGCTTTGGGGTATTCCATTTCTGATTTAAAGGGGATTAGTCCTTCTATATGCATGCATAAGATATTGTTGGAGGATGACAGTAAATCCTCCATTGAACACCAAAGAAGGCTGAATCCTAATATGAAAGAAGTTGTGAAGAAAGAAATAATGAAACTGTTAGATGCAGGGGTAATTTACCCAATTTCCGATAGCCAATGGGTTAGCCCGGTTCATGTTGTGCCTAAGAAAGGGGGGCTAACTGTAGTGAAAAATGAAAACAATGAGCTAATTCCCACTAGGACTGTCACGGGTTGGAGAATGTGTATTGATTATAGGAAATTGAATAAGACAACCCGGAAAGATCACTTCCCTCTTCCCTTCATTGATCAAACTCTAGAAAGGTTAGCTAAGCATTCACATTTATGTTATTTGGATGGCTATTCTGGTTTCTTTCAAATCCCTATCCATCCAAATGATCAGGAAAAGACCACATTTACTTGTCCTTATGGCACATTTGCATATAGAAGAATGCCTTTTGGTCTGTGCAATGCTCCAGCTACTTTCCAGCGTTGTATGATGGCAATCTTTTCTGATTTCATTGAAAATATCATGGAAGTCTTTATGGATGACTTTTCTGTGTATGGCACTTCCTTTGATAACTATTTAACCAATTTATCTCAAGTGTTGCAGAGATGTGAGGAGGTAAATCTGGTTCTCAACTGGGAGAAATGCCATTTTATGGTAAAAGAAGGGATTGTTCTTGGCCATCAAGTATCTGAACATGGCATTGAAGTAGACAAAGCCAAAGTGGACATCATAGAGAAATTGCCTCCCCCAAATTCTGTCAAGGGAGTGAGGAGTTTTCTAGGACACGCCGGCTTCTACCGACGTTTCATTAAAGATTTCTCTAAAATAGCTAAACCTTTGACTAACTTGCTAGCTAAAGATGTTCCTTTTGATTTTGATCAAAATTGTTTGGATGCCTTCTGCAGGTTAAAGCAAGCCTTAATTTCTGCCCCTATCATGCAAGCACCGGATTGGAACCTGCCATTTGAGGTGATGTGCGATGCTAGTGATTATGCAATAGGAGCTGTGCTTGGCCAAAGAAGGGACAGAAAGGTTCATGCAATTTATTATGCAAGCAAGACTCTTGATGAAGCCCAATTGAATTATGCCACAACCGAAAAGGAGCTTCTTGCAGTGGTATATGCAGTTGACAAGTTCAGATCTTACTTGGTGGACTCTAAAGTGATTATTTTCACAGATCATGCAGGCATTCGGTACCTTCTAAGCAAGAAGGAAGCTAAACCTCGTCTCATCAGATGGATTCTTTTGTTGCAAGAATTCGATCTGGAAATTCGAGATAAGAAGGGTACCGAGAATGTTGTAGCTGATCATCTCTCTAGGCTGAAGCAAGAATTAGGAGATGAGGAAAACAAGGATATACCAATCAATGATGCCCTTCCTGATGATTATTTGTTGGCTGTCTCTTCTTCTGACATCCCTTGGTTTGCCGATTATGTGAACTACATTGTGAGTGGAGTTCTACCTCCGGATGCGGGATATCAAAAGAAGAAGAAGTTTCTAGCTGAGGCAAAACATTACTTTTGGGATGAGCCTCTTCTCTTTAGGAGATGTGCTGATGGGCTATTTAGAAGATGTGTGCCAGAGGAGGAAATTGCAAGTATCTTGTTCCACTGTCATTCCTCTCCATATGGGGGACATTTTGGTGCTTCAAGAACTGCTGCCAAGATTACTCAAGCAGGATTTTATTGGCCGACTCTTTTCAGAGATGTTCATCATTATGTCACTTCTTGTGATCAATGCCAAAGGGTTGGCAGCATATCAAAGAGACATGAGATGCCCTTGAATAACATTCTTGAGGTTGAAATCTTTGATGTTTGGGGAATTGACTTCATAGGACCATTCCCACCTTCTTGCAGCAACAGATTTATACTAGTGGCAGTTGACTATGTCTCCAAATGGGTGGAGGCAATTGCAACTCGGACTTGTGATGCCAAGGCTGTGGTTCGCTTCTTGAAGAAGGTGTTATTTCCTAGATTTGGCATACCAAGAGCTGTCATTAGTGATGGAGGATCTCATTTTATTGCTCATCAATTTCAATCACTCTTGAAGGGGTATGGAGTAACCCATAAGATCTCTACTCCATATCACCCCCAAACCAGTGGGCAAGTTGAGCTTTCCAACAGAGAAATTAAGTCCATCTTGGAGAAGACAGTGTCTAGATCAAGGAAGAATTGGGCACTTAAGCTGGATGATGCTTTGTGGGCCTATAGAACTGCCATTAAAACTCTAATTGGAATGACACCATTTAGGCTCATCTATGGGAAGAACTGTCACTTACCAGTGGAAGTTGAACACAAGGCGTATTGGGCAATCAAGTTGCTCAATTTTGACTTACAATCTGCTGGAGAGAAGAGAAAGTTCCAACTTCTTGAGCTTGAAGAATTGAGGAATGAAGCTTATGATAATGCTAAGATCTATAAAGAAAGAACAAAGGCTTGGCATGACAAGCGAATTCTTAGAAGAGAATTTCACGAAGGAGACTTGGTGCTCTTATTCAGTTCGAGATTCAAATTATTTCCAGGAAAGCTAAAAACCAGATGGACTGGACCATACCTTGTGAAGAAGGTGTATCCATTTGGAGCTGTGGAAATTTGGAGTGAAAGCACCGGCAACTTCAAAGTAAATGGCCAAAGATTGAAGAATTACGTTGTGGGCCCACCAATGATGGAAGCACCAGACTAATAAAGAAACAGGGGTCGAGCTTATGACCTTAAACAAGCGCTTCTTGGGAGGCAACCCAAGTTTGTTTCTTTGTTCTCTTGCCTATTCATTCTTAGTTTTCTACTTTTTAATCTTAGTTTTTGAGTAGTGGAGGAATTTAAGCCATTAAGTGTTGATGTTGAATGCTCATTTTTGCTTGTGGATTCTGTCTTTGAGGTAGATTAGGCATGAATTGATGACTGTTGTCTGTTTTCTTGAGCAGAAAGCTTAAAATGAAGTCCAGTGAGAAACACGGTATATAACACGTACCGTGTACTACCCCGTGTTTCCCACTGACTGATTCGCGTAAAAACTTTGTGATTCTCATGGAAGTCCAGAGAGATACACGGTGTTGAACACGGGACGTGTCCATCCCCGTGTACCTCACTGATTGAACCTATGATGAGGACTCTTGAACTTGAGACTTCCAGAGGGAAACACGGGGTACAACACGGGTAGTGTTATACCCCGTGTACTTCCGCGCATTTTGTTATTACCATTCAGAGAGAAACACAGGACAAAACACGGGACGTGTTTTATCCCGTGTACAATTGCGAGGATTGTTATCTTCTTTCAGAGAGAAACATGGGGTGAACACGGGGTATGTCAGACCCCGTGTAAATTTTTGAAATCCAGCGCGCTCATCCGCATAAGAACACGGGTTCAAACACGGGTCGTGTTCAACCCCGTGTTCCTATGCGAAGGAGCTTTTAATCATCACAAAACCAGATTTTTCCAGATTTTCCCCCATTTTCTTCTTCTTCCTCGCTGCCCCAACATTTTTCCTTGCATTTTCGCACTCCATACTGCCAAAATACACCGATCGAAGTGCTTCATTTTGCCATTTAAGCTTGTTTAGCTAATTGATTTGTGATTTAATCGGTTGAAAAGCTGTGATTTGAATCCTTCTTCTCATTTCAATACGAACTAGGGTTTTTGTTCATCATCTCAAGAGGTTAGTGCATTTCCTTTGAAATCCTTGAAGTTTATTGATATTTCTAATGATTACTAACTTCCATTACATGTTAGACTTCATAGGAATGTTGAAATACTCTGAAATTGATGTTTGATAGATTGATTGAATGAGTTTACAACGTACTGAACATGGAAATTCACTTGTTTGCTTGATTGAAGCTGCTTCTTTGTTGCTTATTTGATCAAAATAGAATCTTAGATTGATGAATTGAGTTTGAATCTTTCATTCATAGGTCTTGTATTGTTGAATTGATGGATGAGTTTGATTAACTGACCTTAATGATCATTACATTTCACTGATTGGATGTTGATTGATGGCTTGCTTATGTGTATTGAATCTTTACCTGTTTGAATTGGAATGCTTTGATTACTTGGATTGCAAGCTTTAGAGGATTTCTCTGATTCCCTGCTTTACCTCATTGACATGATCACTCCATTGCATATATGGCATTGAACTATTACCTTTTGATCTGCTGACTGATCCATTGTTGATAAACTTGACATTTATTGAATATTGAATGATTGGATGCTGACTGTTGATAAATTTTTGTTCTTAGAGTTGCTGCTGGCTGATATACTCTTGATACACTCTCTCACCCTGTAAATTCCTTTTGCAGACAATGTCAAAGAGGCAAAAGACTACAGCTAGAAAGACTACCAAAGGTAGTTCATCTAGAGGGACATCCTCTAGAGGACCCACGCATCCCTTCTTAGAGTTTCCTGAAGAGGCTTACATCCAAGCTTGCGATAGGCACAAGGATAAGCCAATTGTAGAAGGAAGATTCTTAGATTGGGGAGTGCTGAGGGAATTTGGGCTAGAGGAAGAGATATGCGAGCTTATAAGTGTGGGAGCCTGGGAGACCTTCTTTGAGATTAGGGAGCCCACCTACAGGGAGCTCACCTTGGAGTTCCTCAGTACATTCTATTTAAAGAGGTATTTTGGGACGGTGGACTCTCCTGATACAGTTCAGTTCAGGCTCGGTGGCATTACTTACTCTATGAGTGTCACCCAGCTGTCTGTTCGCCTGGGACTTTATTCTATGGATTTTGTGACTACTCCGGAGTACAAGGACATGCTGGTCGGACTGCCACACGGGCTCCAGGAGTGGCGCGTATGGACCGATATAGCTACTGGGCATACATATGATCCCGCCAAGAGTAAGGCGTCTAGCCTTAGGAAGATTTCCTGGAGGTTCCTTCACTCCATCTTCAGTCATACTCTGAGCGGGCGAGGGCACAGCCATGGCGTTGTGAGCAACGCTGATATTCTGTTCCTCTATAGCATGATTGAGAAGGTGCCTATCAACATTGGAGGAGCATTCGCTCACTTTTTCTCAGCTCAGGCCACGGATAGGAGAGTTGGTAGTATAGCTGTTGGCCCATACATTACTCGACTAGCCAGACGGCTAGGAGTCTTCGACCGGCCTTATGGTTCTCTTACCATTGTATCACACATGGCACCCCTTCGAAGGGGCATTCTCATAGCCATGGGGATCCATCCGGTAGAGCCACAGCAGACCCAGGCAGAGCAGCAGCAGCATATGCCAGATGATGACACAGCTCTTCATGTTGGTCCTTCTTCTTCCACCGGGAGCAGAGTTCCACATGAGGCATACTTCAGAGACATCCTTTCTGGCCAACAGCAGATCTTGGCAGAGCTCCGTTTGGTATCCGAGCGTCAGACGCGGATTGAGGGACTCTATGATGACTTGGACAGGCGCTCCAGGCATATAGAGGGCATGGTGGAACCTCTGTTCCACCTATTCCACTCTTCTTCCCCTGCTGACCCGGATCCCCCTACCCAGTAGTTTAGTTTGATTACTACATTGTTGATTAGCTATTCTGTTTTTCCTTTTACTTATTCTTCATATCTATCCCCATTTATCTGGTCTGTATATATATTGACTTTGCACTTGTTTTACTCTTTATTATATTGCTTTCTTCTCTTTTATTTTCTTGCACTTTTGATGTTAAATTTCTATAAATACTAACAACATTTCTTTTCTAGTATTTTATCTGCTTTCTTTTAGAGTACCGGTTCTCTTTCTCTCCCACCTCGTCTCTCCTTCTGGATCTCCCTGCGATATATTGGACAGCCATCATCCGCATGTCAGGGAAGTTTCAGTTCCCCATATGTTTTCTATCTCTTTTCCCATTTACTCTTGTGCACATTGAGGACAATGTCCAATTTTAAGTGTAGGGGAGCTGTGCTTGCAATGTTCTGCACTTGAACTTGTTTGATTGACTGAGAGAATTTTGAGTACTGAAATTCGCTCCAATTTCAATAATATATATATATATATATATATATATATATATATAAATTTGTAAGACAATTCATTGAATAAAGAGATTGATTCATGCCCTGCTTCCTAAATGAATATTTTGCAACTTAATAAGGAAAATCTAAAGCTTGAAGCTAAGAGAAATGAGCATGATTAACCCTTGTGAGATTTGAGCCTTTTGAGCTATTTACTCATTACAAATTAAAGCTCATTTCTTTTCTTCTTAAGGGATTATGTCATCACTCTTGTCTTTGTGCTCTAGAACTTGCATTTTCTCTTTTTGAGGCTACATTTTATGTGCTTTGCATGTCAAAAATGATGAGGCCATGTTTCTTTACCCTTCTTTTTACTTGTTTGGCTTATTTGAATCCTTTTCTTTAATTTTTCCTAAAACTTTTCCCCTAATTAGCCACTTTGAGCTTTAGACCTTCATTTCTAGCCTAGCCATACCATATACACCCCAAGCCACTGCCCAAGGTGAACTTGAACCTTAGAGTTTGAGGGAGCTTAGACACATTATATGAGTTTGGCTATTTTAGAGGTCCTTACTTAGTGCTGCTAGTTGGATAAGTTTTGGTTGTTTAAAAAAAAAAAGAGAATCAAAATCAAATAAATAAATAAATAAATAAAAACAAAAAAAAAACAAAACACCATAAAAAGATGGTGTCAAATAAATAATTTAGGAAGAAGAAAAGGGAAGAAAAGCTTGTTGGGAATAAATAAAAATAAAAAAATAAAAAAAGAGAAGAAGAAGAAAATGTGTTGTGTTTGCTGAATTATCTGTATATGAAAAAAAAAATGATCATGAAAATCAAAAGGAGAAGAAATGAGGTTGAAGCAAGGGTTGATGCAAGGAATTATGTTAAGCTGAGTATTGGAACTTGACAATGGTCAAATTCATGACCATTGTGTCTTTTTCCTTCAAACTCAGGAGTTCAATCACTTCTCACCCTTTGTTGTTCCTATCCCCTATCCTCACCTTTTTCCCTAATAAAGTCCTCTGATTTGCATGCAATTTACATTATAGTAGTGGAGATTAGAGTTTGTGCAAGCATATGGTAGCATTAAGCCATGAGATGATTGACTTGAGAGTAAACACAAGCCTTGTTTTGAGAGTGAGAGTAAACACTTTACCTGTGAGGCTTTTCTCTCTTGCTTCTATGCTAAAGATTTACTTGTTTAGTTGCTTTATTTTCATTGAGTTGCTTGGCATGACTTGATCCTAATCTTTGATTTGTTGAATGATTGCATGATATATAAAAAAAAAACTGTTGAAAAAAAAAAAAGAGAAGTGAATAAAATTGGAGTAGATTTTCTTGTTCTCTTACTTCCTTGCTCAAGGAAGAGCAAGATTCAAGTGTGGGGGAATTGATAAGTGCACAAATACACCTAAATTCTATGTGTTTTATCACTCATTTACTTAGTATTTTGTGCAAAATTGATTGAAAAAGATACTTAGATGCTCTATATCTTGTTTTCAGGTCATGAAATGAAACATATGAGCATTAGAAAAGAATTCAGAGGCAAAACCATTCAAATCATGAAGCATTGAAGCAAGATTGTCTACTCAGTAAAGAACACGGGGTAATGGTAACCCCGTGTTCAAGGCCGTGTTCCATTCTGGATGGCTTCGTGACTTCACTGGGCTACTCAGAGAAGAACACGGGTGTGAACACGGGACGTGTCACACCCCGTGTATATTACTGCCATTCGCTTCTGAAGAACACGGAGGGTGTCACACCCCGTGTAGTATGCTGATCAGTCTTCGCTGAGAAACACGGGGTAGAACACGGGCCGTGTACTACCCCGTGTACATTGCTGCTTGACAATTCGTAGAAGAACACGGGGCGTGTCACACAACATGTTCCTTGCTGCTCAAACTTTCGCTGAGAAACACGGGGTACAACACGGGCCGTGTTGGACCCCGTGTACATCAAAAATATAAGTTTCGCGCGAAATCCTGCGAGAGGAGGGAAGATCACGGAGAGAAAGCTGGGAATTAAGAAGAAAAACTGCTAGGAGAAGCCCGAGGGGAGACCAAAGGCGCCTTCTAACACGGATCCAAGCAAGAAATTTGTAGATCTTCATGGATTGTTTGGCTTCCTCCTCTGTTTTCTTGTTTTCTTCTGATCTTATGATGTTCTCACACTAAACCTCTGTACTTAGCTTAGGTGAACTTGTTCATGGAGTTATGGAACTGAATTTTATATAATCTAGCTTGATTTACTGTTGAATTATGATTTGATCTTGCTGATTTGTTTTGAACAAGCCAATATATTCGGAATATTGGATTTGTGTCTTGGATTAGTTGATTCTAGGTTGAAATGACCAGTCAATTAATTGGATCTTGCATGATCATTGGGAATATCAATTAGACTTAGGAATTAAGCTGATTGAATTCTTTTGCACAGGATGAAATGTCCAAGAATGGATTCTGAACAGAGTTAATGCAACCTTGATTAGTGGTTACTAGAGTAATTCTGGACACTTAATCTCTTGGTTAGTAGCTAGTAGCCTTGCAATGAGGTATAGCTTAATTTTGGTGATCCAGCAATCATAATTAACAGTAAACCAAGTTAGAGAGTTATATTCATTCCATAATGAAATGTACAAGAGATCCTTAAGCTAAGTACACTTTTACTCCACTGAATCAAACCTTATTTTGACAAGTTAATCTCTGTTTTTGCACTTTAATCTTGAATTCCACTATCAATTGATCTGCCTAGATAATTTTGCTTGAGATTTAGTTAGTACTCAACCTACAATCCCTGTGGAGAACGATAATCTTTTATACTATAACTAGACTTAACCGTGCACTTGCGGATTTTAGAGGTCAATTACCATTCCTTAAACTAATTTAAATGTGCATGTTGAATAATTGTTTATAAGATAATGTTTCAAGAATTGAACAACGAACAATTCTAAGCTATAATTTACTACTATCAATATGATAAAAGTTATATAATTACTAACAATACAATATAATCTCAATATATAATTATACAACATCACCTTATCAGTCAAATAATTTTTATTTCTATAACCATATTAGCCATAAAGCTTAAGCAAAATGAAGTTTAAGTCATAATATGTAACCTATAAAAAATTAATAAAGTTAGCAAGTTTGATTTGTTAAATTTAATAGAATGCATGATTTGTCAAAATGGAAAGCTTTAAGCTAATTACTAAATTGATTGAAAATTAATCAATAGTCATGATAAGTTTAATCCAATTGGTGGTGGAGTCAACTAATAGTGAGAGTGATAACACTCAACCTAAAATAGATTGAATAGAGTTAGGCTAATGCCATCAAGGCTTGGTGAAAAGTTGCTCTTAATTTAAAAGTAGTAATGGTTATGATGATATGATTTAGAAGTGTTAGAGAATGTCTTTGTAAGGTGCAATAACATAAGCTAAGGTTTAAGAGTGGGATGAAAGCGATAAAGAAGCAACGATAAAGGAGAAAAAGGAGGAAAAGAAAAAAAGGAAGGTAGTGGAGGCTAAGGTTTAAGAATTGGTTGAAGTTGGTATGAGTATGCCAACTAAAGGCAAAGGTTAAGGGTATTAATGGCTAGCATTCAATTATATAGTGAGATGGAAAGAGTGAAGAGAAGGAAAAGAGAGAAAAAATAAAGAGAGTAATGGTAGCTATGATTAAGAAAAAAGGGAAAAGAAAAAGAAAAAAAAGAAAAAAATATATAATTAAGAGGGAAGATAAAGCTATTGGGGGCACATTGAATAGAGTATAGATTTTATTCCTTGATTAGTAATACTTATGTTATTTGATGGGTTTAGTATGGTTTCCATTTAGCTTTTATTACCCAAACAACCTATTTTACACTTTCCAAATTGTTATGAACTTTTATTCCCTTTTATGTTACCTTTTACAAGCTTATTGGTGAACTTTTATGTTTCCTATAAATTTAGTTGTGAAATTGTTCAAAAATCAATTTTTCTTTAAAGTAACCTCCATTTTATCTTAACTCCTTTTCAAGATAGTGTTAACTATTTTGATCTAAAAAAATTACTGTATGTTCATTTTCAAAGTAGATCTTGGTAGCCTTATAATGTTAATTATTATCCTAAAAAATTATTATATACTCATTTCCAAAAAGATCTTAGTAACCCTAAAATTGACTTTTTATATTTACTATATCAATCTTTGCATGCATTATCAATAACATTTTAATGACTTTTTTTTATATTGTTTTATTTTCCCTTGCCCTTTATTTCCATTCTTTTCACCTTTCTTCCTATTTTTTTATCTTATGCTACTTAACCACATTTTTTGAGATGATTATATCTTGAAGAAAAGGATCAATCATAATGATTAGGGGAAGAAAGAGACCAATTGTCACCCAAACACCATGTGCATTAGCTTAAAATAGAAGTAGATAGCAAAAGAGCCTTATTGAATTTCTTACGGATGAGAAAATGTACTTAGGCTCTATTCGTTTATATAGAAAATGCTCTTTATAAAATATAATTATAAAATGTTAAAATAAAAGAAATTATTTTACTTGCTTAATATTAAATATAAAGAGTTTGAGAAAAAAAGTAACTTCTTATTTTTTTAAAAGAAATTTGCTTTTATCTATTATGGCTCGAGGCATATAAACACAAATAACATATTATTCCTTCATTAATATATATACAAATAATTTGTTCTTATGAAAAATAATTTTCAACAAAACAAATATAACCACAATGACACACTTTTGGATAACTCTCCTACATCATTGAGACCTAGTTCTTTCGAAAGAATAAAAAAAGTAAGTATATATTTTTCAAAATAAATGAGGTGAAAATATAAATAGATTAATTTGTTTGTTTGGGGGAAATTTTTTTTTGTAAAATATATTTATGAAATATTGAAATGAAGGAAAATATTTTTATATTTATTTATTTAATGTTAAATATAAAGAGTTTAAAAAAATTAATTCATCATTTTTTAAAAAATTACTTGTCTTTATTATTATGCCACTTGATATCAATTTTTTTAAACTACTAATTTCAATAATATATTACTTCTTTGTAAATATATATGCAAATTATATTTTTTTGTAAAAAATATTTTTCAATAAAATAAACTATAAGGTGGAAGTGGGGTAATTAGGGTTGATTAAGGCCAATTTTTCACCTAACCTACCATAACTGAAGGGCATTTCAAGTTCACTTGAAAATTAATTGAATGTATCTATTTACCTACCCTAAATCGAAAAAGTTAGTTCTAATTGGGTTCAGGTGATTTATTTTGGCTTGAAATAGGTGGAAATTGCCCAGAAATTGGCAAAATTCATTTGAGTACCTAATTACATATATAATACATTGCTAACATAAATTAGGTAGCAAATTTAGCCCAAAAAGAAAGCCTCCAATATCTAACACAAAATAAGCTACAATTTAATAGTTAAATTACATAAAGTGACAAGCCATCAAGCTAAATTCAAATTAAATGGCTAAATGTAAATTAGGTTTTGCTAATAATATTTAACATGAAAGTTGTCCACTACAAAAAATGTCAATATTATAACCAATATCAAAGTACCAACAACCAGCCACTATAACCATAGCATAATTTATGACATCAAAGTTTATCATTTGTAAAAGCTTTGAAATTATAGCATATTAATATAAGTAACTTAGTGGCTATTTTCTTGTATCCATACTAAGCAACCATTAATAGTTTGTAACTTGAAACATCCTAAAATCCAAAAAATTAACTAATTACCTAAGTTAGTATGATTTTGCCATTTTTCTACCATTAACAATTTATATATGTGCTAATATATACCGTTAATAGGCTATCATCACTTAAAAAAATAGTTCTAGCTCCCATTACACTATCTATGATTATACTATGAACAAAGTCACACAAGCATGTATGTGAATTAGAATAAAAAGAGTTGTAGTTAGCATTTCTATATACATATGATGGTGCCTCCATTTACCACTAAATAAAGGCACCGTAGGTTCAAAGAAACCTATAAAATATGATTAAAAAAACCATTAACAACATTAGACTAAATATTGCTAATTGAAATTTAAAATGACATAATAAATTTATATTAATGTATGGTAATAGATAATGTTAGATAACTTTGTTAACTTATAATCCCCTTGCATGCCTTTTTGAGAATCTCCTCAAGTAAAGCTTGTACCAGCACTTCTATTTCTACCTTGTTAAGAAGTAACTACCACCTTTGACAATTATTTCTTTTCTCAAAAGAGTAGTTAGTATAAATAATGAAAGAGTAATATATGGTAGTAGAGTAATAATAATTTATACTCTAGTAGAGCTTGTACCAGTATTTCCATTTCTACCTTGCTGAAAAGCAACTGCCACCTTTGACAGTTATTTCTTTTCCTAAAAGAGTAGTTAGTATAAATAATGAAAGAGTAACATATGGTAATATAATAATAATAATTTATACATACCTTTCTTTATTTCTTCATATACTTCAATATTAGTTTTGTTAATCAAGTCTTCAATGAAATGTTTGTTAGGCCTTAACTAGTTTTAAGTGCATATAAACACTTCTATAGTGATTGAGGAAAAAGAACTCCTAAATACATCCAATACATGCCCCCGATGCTGAATGTGGACTTAGAAGCCACTGTAGAAATAAGGATAGTTAACACATCCCTTGCCATTTTTGACAACACCTTAAATCTAACGGCATTGATCCTCCACTAAGCAAGGATATTATAATTATCACCTTTATCATTAATGCAAGACTCACTAAGATACAATTCTAGCTCATTTTTTATGTCAATGGTATCTTTTTCTTCAAATACTTCTAGAAAGCATTTATCTTTTGCTTATGTGTATGACTTTTTGTTATAGACCCATTATGATTAGATGTATTTCCATGTGAAGTTGCTTGTCTCCTAGTCCTACCTATAAGAGGCTTTACAAACTCATTTGCAGGCCATTTATACATTCTTATTAGTGATGTTTTCACCCTATTGACCATGGTCTTAACAAGTGTGGCTCCATAAATCTCTTCAAATGAACAAGCAATGTAAGCCTACTTGAACCTTGGATTAAGTGCATTTCTAATAAAGATTATAGGGTTCATGTTTTCTAGTAAGCCCTAGTACTTGTCATACTTCACTTTTTTCTCAGCTACCATAAAGTACAAGACTAAATCAAAGTTATCAATAGATGCATGGATTTACAACTTACTTTATATAAGATAGAAATGAGTGTATAAGGAATTAGATGTCACATGCAAAGAACTAGACAATGCAAGAGTAACATCATAGAATATTTTCAAAAAGTTTATGAATGCCTTCATATTATCCCAATCGCTATTGCTTGGAAGAGCCCCCTATTCTTTCAAAATCTTCAAAATAAGCTTAAAAGTTCTTATCATCCTTTTTTAATCTTTTAAAGGCTTTCTAAAACTGTGGAGCTACTTCAAGTATCATGAACATGGAATTCCATCTATAAGTAACACATCTTCATCAAACTAGGATAAAAAATTAAGTTATTAAAATGATATTAATGTATTAGTATTAATATTAGTACAATACATTAAAGTAAGAAATTTACTTGGCAATAATATCAAGGCAAACTAGGCCTTTGTAAGATATATTTTTTATTGCAATAGCATTTTTAAATTTAACAAGTTTAAAGGGAGATGACTTAATATATCTAACAATATATCTAATGGTAGCAAAGGACTTATGGTAATCCTTCAAACCTTTACTCATAACTAAATTTAGAATGTGTGCAAAACACCTTATGTAAATCATATGCCTATCTAGAACTAATCCATTCCAATTCCTTAACTTTTTTTTTAGGTATGCCATTATAGGTTGCATTATCAAATGTGATTATGAACACATTCTTCTAGCCCCAATCTTTCAAACATGCCTCAATTATTTTTCTTATTATTTCTTCTTTATGGTGTGGAATGAAAGTGAAGTTTAAAATTGTCTTTCACAACTTCTAGTTTCTATTAATTAAATGGGTAGTTAAACACATGTAGTTTAAATTTTGCATCGATGTCCAACAATCAGTAGTCAAGTATATCCTAGCAAAATCACTCTCCAAAAGAGCTTGAAGCCTATTTTTCTCTTGCAAGTAAATCTGATAAAACTCCTTTGTTATTGTCTTTCTTAAAGGAATATCTAACTTTGGATAAAGTTTTTTGCACATGTTCTTGAAGTCAACCCTTCAACAACATTGAATGGTTACTCATCAAATATCATAAATAAAGTAATTCTTTTCCTACATTATTTCAAATCAACAATATGTGAAAAAGAACTAGCTAATTATTTTCCACTACTTTTGTTTCCAATTAACAAGATTGTTTAGGTAGGATCATTTTCAAGTAAGGAAGCCATCCTTGGACATTTTAGAATGTGAGCAAGCATATTTGTTGTCTAATGTGTCTTATTACCACACAAGAATTGGATTCCACATGAATGCACTTAACAATAGGCTTACTTACCTCATCGTTTGGTAGTTTTCTAAATGTTTCATTAGTGATCATTTCCTAGTTTGAATCCTTGTTTTTTTGTTTGCATATAGCTTTCTACTTATTACTTTCTTCCTTTTCTTTCCTTTGTTTATAGGAAAAAGTGCAGGCTTTACACTACTTGAAATAGGCTATTTGCCTTTATCAGTTAAGGATAGTGAGGTGGGATTTGAATCAATTGAAAGAGGTAGTTGTCATGGTGAAATGGCAAGAGCATTTAATTGTTAGGGCACTACTTTACCAGCATGTTTATCTTTCGAATCCATTTATTGTCAGAACCTATAAATTTGAATTTAAGGAGGAACATTAACAATTAATGAATAATAAATGATGAAGAAGATACATTTTAGCACATAAAGCATAAAGTAAAGCATTAAAATTTTATTAATATGTAAGATACAATAATTATATTATATTATTATTTTTAGATCTAATTATCAATATAGAAAATTTGGAAATAAATTTCCTTATGACAAGTCTAGAATAGCACATTATAAGACTACAAGTTAGAACCTTACATACATATCTAGAAAAGGCTGTGAAATTGATTAAGACAAGCATTAACAGAATGATATACTTAGGTTAATAAACTCTAACAACATTATCATGCAATGTTTGATAAGTCCACAAATTAAATTTTAAATAATTCAATTTGATTTATTTTTATGATTCCATTTGTGAGTTTATAAATTATAGATTCATGCAAACTCATTTTATACAAATCAATCCATATAAATTTAAAAGAAAATAAAACTTTTGATAGTTAGATCATGTTAAAGAGCAATATAAGTTATTGTACTTTTCTCTTATTTTATTGATCAGGGGAATGGGTAGAGGTGTCTATGAGTGATTAATAGTGGTTTAGATTAAAGTTTTTAACTAAATAGAAGTCACCAATTTATGAATTGTGTTACCTATTTCAAACTATTTAAGAATAGTTATTCAAGTTAAATCATGAAATTCCTTCTCATTAATTTTTGGGTGAATTTTATCAGGTTTCATCAATAGTAGGTTTACAAAATGAAGATGAAAATTGAGTAGAAATTAATATTGTAAATGAAGAAAACAAGTACAATTTGATAGCAATACAAAGAAAGAGAATATATAAAAAAAGGAAAGAAATATATATGGAAAAATCCATTTATTTAAAAGTATCTTTAATAGAGTTGAAGTCTTATTGACTACAACAAAGAAAGAAAAAATATTTGACAGTATTTGATTTGACAATATGTTGTTTATTCTTTATTTTTAATAAATTGAATGTAATTTACTTTATTCTAATAATATATATTTTTAGGCTATTTTGAATTTCATTAGTTAATGAATTTCAAATCTGATTAAGTCAAATTTAACCATTTTTTAATTATATTGTCACCCGAGTTAAATTGTTTAGCTTTTAAAATCAAATTACTTTACATTTTGTGGCATCAATTTGGTTAAATAATTTTAAGTTATATTTTTATAGACACCCATAGGAATGGGGGATGAGGGATGGGGATAATTCTTATGTGTCCGCATATGTGTCTCACAGTCTCAATGTGTCTATATTTAGTATCTTAAGTCTTATACATGATAATCAAAGTATCAAACTACTAGCATGTCTCATGAACTTAAGCTTCAAATCTGGATTATAGATTCAATATTTATTAATCATTTTCCTACTTGAATTTAATTACAACAGCAAAAATACTTAGCATTTAACCTAACATAGCACTTAATACATAAAATTTATAGTGTTTAGCACAACATTTAATGATTAACAATTAACATTATAACATAATAGCATATAACATTTAATATAACCAAATTAAAAGCATTTATTTTAACAAACTTCACCACCAGCATAAAATAAAGACAAGACAACATAAGAATAATAAATTATGAACAATAAGACATAACAAAATTGGCGACAAGTACAAATAGAATGAACCTCTCAACTTTCGAGATTTTTTAACATATCTCATCTTCTTAAGTTTCAAAAGTAGAGATGGAAACGAGACCACCCATATGGAACAGATTTTTACCATTGGTAGTGAGTAATTCCTTAACTAAAGAAACCTTACTTCAAATGCCCAACAAAATCTTAAGCAAAATCTAAAGAAGATGATGATGGACATTAGAAATCTTACAAGGTTCTTTAATCCTCCATAGCTTCACTTCGTGGCTATTGATAGTAGACTCAAGTTTGGAGCTTCTACCTTTCTTTAGTTAATGCCTAAAAGGAGAAAAGAAATTCTAGGTAGCTTAAGCGACGAAAAGGTTGTTACATTGGAGGATTTGTGGCTAATGGGGTGGTGAACGGCAAATGATAGGGGTTAGACGCTGTTGGAATGGCTTATTTAGTGTTTATGAGAAAGGAAAAGGAAACCTTGGGCTTTTTTATCATAACATGCCTTTTCAAAAAACAAATTCCCTGTACCCTGCGTAGCCAAAACTATTTCCCAGAATGTTTAATTTATTTGTTTTAAAATTTTTCTCTGATCATGAGAAAAGGGACCCTATGATCAGTGTACTTGGTCAGAGATGGACCCCTCTCATGATTAATGCACTCTATTTTTTATTTCAATTTGGACCTATTTTTTTAAATTTTTAATCATTTTTAATTTGCAACCCTTTTTTATTTTATTTTTAATTTTTACTTAATTTGTATTTAATTTATTTTTTATAATTTAGGGTGTTTATTTAATACTAATTATTCAAGGTTCTAAATAATAATTAATAATCTTATTAACTCTCATAAAATTGTATAATATAATAAAATTAATAACTATTATAAGATTAGTGGAATAATTATTATCTCAATAAATATAAATTTTTACATGTTTTTTTGTAAACTTATTAGTTAGAAGATTTAAGTCATAAAATAAATTTTTAAACAATGTTTTATCATACTGTGGTGTATATACCTATAAAAATATTTAATTAAGCATGAAATAAGAAAATAATCTACATCAAGAAAATAAATATTTTATTAGTAAATATTTTATTAGAAAATTATGTTAATCCATAATATGATACAATTTAATGTAAAAAAATAATTATATATAGATTATATATTTTTAAGAAACTTTTAAACAAAAATTATAATATTATAATACGTTATTTAATTTTCATTCTATCATATGAAATATTCATGTTATATCAATAATAAAAATAAATTATGCATTAAAATTTTTAATTTAATACTTGAAAATAAAATGCCAAATTATGTGCAAAAAATTATTAAAAATTAATATATTATAATATTATAATTCTTATTTAAAAATTAAAAAAATCATATCATCTGATAAAATATTTAATTAATTAGGATAGTGAAATATTAAGTATAAGTTTAGTAAAATTCAATTTGTAAGTTTCAATTTTTTTAAAATTTAATGGGACAAAAATTAATTATTTTAGGATAAGTTGAAAGTGGTATTTGACTTTAACATCCAAAAAATAATAATTAAAATAATTTTGGATTAATAATTTAGGCTTTACTTGTTTTATTAGATAACATTTTCCATAGAAAAAAAATCATAGATGTATATTGATAAGGGAGTAACATGGTACTTCGATCCGTAATTATTAAAAATGGTACATAAAGTTATTGTAATAAAAGAAAGCAAGTTCCTTTATAAAACAATAAGAAGTTATTTTGTCAAATTCTTTATATTTAATATTAAATAAATAAAATATTTTCTCTCATACTTTTATTTTATAACTTTGTTCTATACAAAATGTTTTATATCGAAACAAATGGAGCCTTGGAAGAAAAAGTAATTGAAGGATAAATACATAAAATATAAATACTTATTCTTAATTAAATTAAAATTTAAATATATTTTAATATTTTTCTTTAAGATAGAGGATAATAATTTTTTGATTTTTCTTCCTGAAGATGAGTAGTATCCATAAAATGTATTTACTTAATTTTTTACCTCTAAATAAGTAATCAGCATCATTTCTCATGGTTACGTGTAAGCATAACTTTAAATTAACACTATAACAAAAGGTATTTTAGAATGCTTTAAGGAATTTTAAATAACAATGTAATGAATGAGATTAATTCAATAATATGATTTGAATTAATAAATAAGAGTGAAATTTTTTTTCAATTTATACAATTTATCTACAAAATTGGATAATGAATAACAAATGGTATTTTAAAATGCTCTAAGAAATTTTAAATAACAATGTAATGAATGAAATTAATTTAATAATGTGATCTAAATTAATGAATAAGAGTGAACTTTTTTTTCAATTTATATAATTTATTTACAAAATTGGATAATATAATAAATGAAATGTGAGAGAGTACTAAATCTAAAGAAAAAAGGTTATGAATAAATAAAATAAATAAATTAGATATAATGCTATAATATAATGATGAAATATCCAATCACCAAAATAATGGCTCTGAATCTCATATCAAGGGCGTCACCTTACTCGTTGGGGTCGTTGAGTTAGGGAATGATGCTGTTCATCTTCATCATCATTCTCATCATCATCTATGTGAGTTGGACAGGTTGACCTTTAAAGGATGGAAAGTTCAAGTCCCAGTGAGAGGATTGAAATGATGGAATATGATTTTCTAGAGTGAAAAACCCTTATTATTGTTGTTTTGTGAATTTACTAGCGTACTCAGTAGTAAATGCAAATAGGTTAATAAATAATGCCATTAGAGAATCGGGGACTTACTGAGTTGATTATGATGGTAATAGGGCAAAGAACGATGACTGTGGAGTATCATGAGGGTGCTATGATAGTAATGTCATAATATGTAATGGGTTAGCATCTTTACCTATGAAAAATTACAATAAGGGGGTATAAGTTGATGGACTTGCGCCTCCTATATTAGCCTACATCAATAGAGGGGTGTAGGAGAAAGGAACATCTACTTGTGTCATTGATGAATGACCATAAAGGATACTTTCATCATTATCCCCTTCCTTGGGCAAAATAGGATCCCTAAAAGACATGAAGCCACGACCTCTCTTACAACACCTAGGCTCGGGAATGGATGGTGTCGGTAATTCATTAGTCGGATAAGTAGGTTAGGAAGTTGTCATGTCTCGATGCTCTCCTAATGCACGTAGCATGACGCTAATTCTCAATCCACTATTTTTCTAAATTTACTGTATAGCTAAGAGAGGAATACTCAACACTGAGCCTACGTAATCTCTCAGTTATATCAATCTATAAAGAAGTACATTTTGACAATTTAATATATAATAATTTGAATATGTAAGCACAAAAGTGTGTGAAGGATAAAAGGTTACCACAAATTCTAGATCACCACTAATTGGATGAATTCATCATCTGGTGTATCTCTAGTATCATCTCATGTAATACGAGTCATGATAAACATCTTATGTAACACGAGTCATGATAAAGAGCATCTATTTCCATTTCAGTCAATGAAAGTGCGGTGCACCATGCATTCTAAGCAGCAATGAAAATCACATGCTCTTACCATCAGTGTTTTGATGTTTTACCCCAAAATTGCAAGGTATGATAAGAACCCAAATTGAATGGCTCTTATAGGATTGTTTGCTACTTGTAAAATTGGCGAAGCACATAACCTGTATAGTGTTATTCCACAATGTGAAAGCATATGATGGGAATTGATGCTAGCCATATGTCAAATGAGGTCAAGCAATACTTTGGTACAAGTTATTGTACATTATGAATGTCATAAAGACACCAAATAATCTGCATTACATAAGTGTAATATAAATAAGCATATCACTACATGTAAGATTGGCTTCGTTAGATATAACAAAGTAAGCTTTCCAACCTCATCGACCCTTATTTGACTAAGTAGTACTCTATATTGGTGTAAGGCCGTTGTTGGCGGTTGAGGAGATAACTCAATGTTTTTCCACCTACAAGGAATATAAATTGTGTATTATTTGTTCGAATATTTTAAGGTGTTATAAGAAATGTAATATGAAAATCATGAATGATCCATACTTGAAGCCTAATAGTGGAAGTAAAGGGTAGATGTCTAGCTGAGGATCAGGATATGAGGGTCTCATCTGTGTTAGAGGAGGAAATCGATCCCACACCTACAAATGCAATAAGTGTAAACATCCACTTATGTTAATCTTATCACATTTAGTAGTGATACATAATATTCTATACAAGTATGCCAGAACTGCCAATCCCCAATTATACTGACTAGCATTTACAAATTTTCCAACAACAGTAGATACATGAGTAACACTCTATGGCCTGAAGTGTTAGGTATAAGGTAGTTGTCTATGAGTCTCAAAATGTAAGCACACATAAAGTGTCGTGTTTGTTCATCATCTACATCATTCGATAAGTGTCCAAAGTTTACTGCTAACTAAGTGATGCTCAAGTTCTAACCTTGTAAACATTTATCTAACGGTGTAACCCTAAGTAAATCTTTGCACATCCCTAGTTAATCATATTCGATGTATTCAGAGATGGGGACGCCTTTACATGGCAAACTTAGTTGGATGGAGACATCTTATAGGGTAATGGTACACTCTCCCAAGGTGGTGTAGAAAGTGTATGTCTTATCGTTCAACGAGTGCAGATGCAAAAGTAGCATTAAAATCAAAGTGACCAAGTCGGCTAGCACTGTAAAAGCTTACTTGTTGAAGATAAGGGATAATTGTAAGTGGTGGATCGAAAAGACGATTCGCATGGGCGACACATCGTAACTTTAGGATTTGATCCACCTTCACATGCCAATTGAAAACATAGTTAGCACGTATAAAATTAAGCAATTTTTATTAAGGGAATAAACTTACCCAGCCTAGCCATATAACTTATGAAACATGTCTAGACTACAAGTATAATAAGGACTCATTATTAGGCCTAGGGGTTACAATATAATGTTGATTGGCCATTGGAGTCGGGTGATATGAATTATATCGAACTGGACGAATTCAGTCAATTGCACAACTATAAATTTGTGTAAGTATTCCAAAATGCAATAAAAAATAAATAATTTAATATAATAAGACAAGCACAATATACTGTTCAAATACAATAAGTTATCTAGCTTTTATTAATATGTCAACAAACTATGCATAGTCTGGAGATATATATAGTAATAATTTTGAAGAAGGTTATCCGTTAACTTTTTAGAGTTAGGAGTGTCATGGCACATTCCATTGATTGGACTGACAGGCTGCTTAATTGTGCCTAGTTTGCCTACATAACTCACACGACAAACCTAGCTGGATGGGGAATAAACTTACCCGGCTTAGCCACATAGCTTGTGAAACGTGTCTGAACTACAAGTATAATAGGGACTCATTATCAGATCCAAGGGTCACAACACAATGCTGATTGGCCATTGGATTCAGGTGATATGAACTATATTGAACTGAACGAATTTAGTCAATTGCATAACCATAAATTCGTGTAAGTCTTCTAAAATACAACAAAAAAATAAATAATTTAATACAATAAGACAAGCATAATATATTATTCAAATACAATAAGTTATCTAACTTTTACTAATATGTCAACAAACTATGCATAGTCCGAAGATATATATAGTAATAATTTTGAAGAAAAGTTATCCGTTGACTTTTTAGAGTTAGGGGTGTCATGGCACGTTTCATTGATTGGACTAACAGGTTGCTCGGTTGTGCCTAGTTTGCCTACATAACTCACACGATAAACCTAGCTGGATAGAGACATCTTATAGGATAATGGTATACTCTCCTGAGGTGGTATGAAAAGTATGTGTCTTAGGATACCATCGTTCAACGAGTGCAGATATAAAAGCAGCATTGAAATTAAAGTGACTAAGTCGGCTAGCACCGTAGAAGGCTACCTATTGAAGATAAGGGACAATTACAAGTGGTGGATCGAAGAGATGATTCCCATGGGTGACGCATTGTAACTTTAGGATTTGATCCACCTTTACATGCCAATTGAAAACATAGTTAGCACGTATAAAATTAAGCAATTTTTATTAAGGGAATAAACTTACCCGACTTAGTCACAGAGCTTGTAAAATGTGTCTGGACTACAAGTATAACAGGGACTCATTATCAGGCCCATGGGTCACAACATAATGCTGCCTGGCCATTAGAGTCGGGTGATATAAAATATGTCGAATTGGATGAATTCAGTTAATTGCGCAATCATAAATTTGCGTAAGTCTTCCAGAATGCAACAAAAAAATAAATAATTTAATATAATAAGATAAGCATAATATAGTATTCAAATATAATAAGTTATCTAACTTTTACCAATATGTCAACAAACTATGCATAGTCCGGAGATATATATAGTAATAATTTTGAAGAAAGGTTATCTATTGACTTTTTAGAGTTAAGGGTGTCATGGCATGTTCCGTTGATTGGACTGATAGGTTACTCGGTTGTGCCTAGTTTGTCTATATAACCTACACCTCTGAGGTTTTGATGGACTCTCTCTCCAGTCCATTTCATTTCTTAATCATGTGGAATATAGTCAGTCACTGGAACGTATCTACATTGGATCCAACACTAGTATTGGTTCATTCAATGCTGACTAATGCTCTACACCGCTGGTTAATTGAAACTTACAATTATAAGCCTTTAAGATTGTCTTTGATAAAAAAATAGGATCGACAAATTATAATGGATCCAGTGAGACTTTCGCACATCCAGCAAACATATGTTGGCAAGGCTAATGCTCCACTTGGAATTCGCCATAATCATATATTTAATCATACATGCCAACCTTGTAAGTTCGACTAAATTATTTTCAAGTTAGGTCATACGGCTCCTCCATCTCAAAAGCTAACCTAAGCGGTCAAAACAACATACATGACAGGTAGATATTTTCCAAATGCATTCTTGAATCTTTTTTGAATGTTCTCACTAAACACCTCTCCTGCCTGTAATTGTGTTGTAATGGTCTTTGCTCAGTTAACAAATTATGCATTTTGTCAATATAGTGTAACTTTAACTAACTCGGTAATCAATAAAAATCTAACCTTTTGAATACACTATTGATACACTTGGTCAAGTTAGTTATCATATACCCCCATTGTTGGCCTTCCTCATCATAAGCACAACTCTATTAACTTTTTGAAATATTATCGATCTAATCAGCAACTCTTAGGTGCAATTGGTGTAGTTCGTCCAACTTACACCACACATCGTTGTAATTGAATAAACAATAATCATAGTAAGCGATGATAATTAATGACGTTAATGTAAATAATACGCACAAATGCTAGTAAACATCTTCTTTAGCCATGCTGTCCTAAAAGTTGCATTTAGATTGCTGGCAGGTAGAATACATGATAAGCATAAGGGGATTGCCACTCTACATGTGGGTTTACAACGGCAACTAATATTCCAGGATGTCCACCTGATATCAAGCAAATACCCTACCTGTCCTTGATGACATATCGTCGAACATTTGATAAGAATGAGGCCCATATTTCATATGTTTCCCCCTCTACCATGGCAAATGCAAGAGGCACAATTTTTCTATTGTCATCCTGTGACGTCGCGATAAGTAAAATCCCTTTATACTTTTCATACAAAAAGGTGCCATCTACTTGGACTATCGGTTTCAAATGATTAATTGTATCAATGTATAACTTAAAAGTCCAAAACACTTGATAGAACAATGCAACTGGCTCATCTTCAGAACTGTTTGGTGGGCATTCTCTACTAACAATCAAGAAGTAGGACCTAGGATTAAAGTATCGCAATGCTACCAACCACCTTGGTAGTATAGAATATGACTTCTCCTAATTTCTAAATGCAAGAGCGGTGGTTCGATGTTTGCCCTGCCATGCCTTCTTATAGGATACTGAGTTTCCAAAAATACCATGGATTCACTCAATGACTTCTCGAATGGATACACTTGGGTTTTTAGTTACCATAGCCACAATGTAGGATGACATAATATCTATGTCTAATTTTAGTTTATCTTAGGAAATAGAGACATATACACATGTATGAGGTCTTTGTATTTTGAATTCTACCAATGATTCTCTCTCGCCTTATGACATGCTTTGACCCTCCAATACTATAGTGAGGGTGTCAGTATTTTTTATATTTGGCCAAAGAGTAATGCACACAAAATGTGCGGTGAGTTTGAATTGAGTATATTTTTATTGCATGGCAAAATAACTTTTAGTCCATATATTGCAAACTCACATATGACTCTTATTGTCATTTATATTTATATCGTTTCCCACTTTAGGATAATCATGATTGATGAAAGCTTCTATATTTATTCATAAAAAATGGCAGCAGCTAATTTCATATATTGGCTTATAAGTTTTGTTGGAAGTATATTCATAACATCTTTTCCACCATCATTGTCATCATAACTGTCATTATCACCACCAAACCCTTCAGGAATATCATCATATGCATTTTCCTCTTCAAATTCATCCATGATGTCCTCTGTTTCCTCTGGGGAAGAGGGGGATTGAGATAAGCTATAGTTAGGCTGAGAAAAACATGGCTCTAGAGTATAATCGACAATAGGGGTGTGAAACTGCTAGTCATATTCAATTTGCTTGTTTATTAGTTCTATATTAGTAAGGTACAAGTTATAATATGATGGTTCTTCATTAATGTCGTGAAGTTAGTTGGTAGACAGTAGTATATATAGATTATTCGCATCAACTGGTTGACTTGCTATGGTCAAATCTAATTCTACTATTGAGATATGTGCATACACTTTTGGACAGGACAGTTAAGTAGGGAATCTCGTATTTGCTTCCCACATTCATTGAATGTCATCATAATCTTCTAACTCATGTGCCTTATACCGCGTCGGATTCAGCAAGAGAGGATGCGTATATACCAATTCAGTTACGACTTAATTTTCATCAAATCGTAGCTTTCACCCAGTTAGACTTTCAATGCATCTAGGGTGATATCTGATTTAATTTTTATTACTTTGATCCTATGACACTTAAATGTATCGCCTTGATCTATCTCATAAATTTCTCCATTCGCATAAATATAAATATTTTTTTCCTAATACTTTTTTTTATTTCTACCATAGTTAGATTTACAAGTCATTTCTAGAATTAAATTTATATAATAATGAAAGATATATCATAGTTACAAAAATAAATACAATTAACTTTTACTACGTAATTACTCATATTTATTTCAATCTTATTACTTAATTAATTAATTATGATTATTGCAATTTTTTATATTTACCTAATTTATTTATTAATATCTAATTACAAATTTAATTTAAGTTCAATTTTGAAATTTAAATTTTATGGAACTAAAAATACTAAAAGAAGTTTGTAAAGAAGTATCATAAACAAGTTTTTTTTATAAAATATATAGTGTAAAATATTATTTAATCAATATTATATGTATTATAATATTTTTTAGTGGTCAATGAGTCAAGAATAATAATATATATTTTTAATATTTGTTTTAACCTTTGGATTAGTACCGACAGCAATTCTCATAACTAGAAAAATTTTAATTTATTTAAAATATCCATAAAAATTTGTATATATATATACATATTACTTAGTGATATTAATATTTGAATCATAAATAAAAGACATAGCATGAAAAATAGGAAAACATGAAACCAATCATATAAAAAGAGAAAAATAATAAATGAGTTATAAAAAATAAGAATTAACAATAAATTACATAGTAAAGTGAATTAATTTAATTAAAAAATTTTAAGCTATTTAAAGTATTTTTAGTATAAAAAGAAAGTTTGTTATGCTAAATTTACATTACTTAACAGTATTTAAGTTGTAAATAATATAATTAAAAAAGAAAAATAAAAAAATTAAAATATTCCATAAGGTATGAAATTTTCATAAAAACATTAATTAATACATAGTTAATTTGACACATAGTATTAAAAATTTGATATCAAGTAAATATTGGTAAAAATTAAATAAATGAAATTAATTTAAATATTAAAATATTATTTTAAAAAATAGAATATGCTGTTAGTTAATTCAATTAATAATTTCTAAATTTTTTTTAATTCACTTAAAATATTTATGGAAAATTAAATATAGAATATATAATATTATATATATATAATATTTGATAATATTATTATCTAAGTTATAAATAAAAGAAATGGAAGTGAAAACTAGGATAACATTAAATTTTGTAAATAAAAATAAGAGAAATAACATTTGAATAATAAAACAATTGGAGTTATAAATAAAATATATATTAAAATGAATTAATTTCATAAAAAATATATTTTTAAATATTTCTATCATAAAATTTTTTATTATATTAAATTCATAACATTCAATAGTATTTAAGTTATAAATAATAGAAGTTGAAAGAATAAAAAAAATACAATGATTTAAACTAAAAGAACATAAATAGTATATGATTTATAAAATTTTGACAAAATTTTGGTTAATTTATGTTTAATTTAATATACGGAATTTGAAAATTAATATGAAGAAAATATTAGAAAAATTAAAATAAATAATCATGATTTTAATTTTTAAATACTTTTATTAAAAATAAATTATGAAATTGATTGATTTAATTTATATTTTCTTTTAAAGTTTTAACTTATTTAATAAAACTGATAATAAAAATAAAATATATCATATAATATTTATGTTACTTAGTGATATTGGTGTTTGAATTATTAGTAAATAAAGTAGCAAGATAAAATTTAAAAATATATAATGGAGAAAATAAAAAGTAGAAAAATAATGGGTCAACTATAAAGTAATAAGTATAAAAAATAGAATATATTAATTATTAAAGTAATTAAATTAAATTTTTTAAATTTTAAAATATTGTTATAATAAATGAAAAATATATTGTGTTATATCTATAAGAGAATTTAAGTTAAAGGTTAAAAGAAGTAATTTAAACGTAAAATTGAAAAATAAAAGATAATCTATTAGGTGGAGAAAATTGGATAAAAAGTTGATATGCATTAAAAAAAGAGAAATGATCACCCAAAATACCATTGAATTAGTAGATGCAGACAAATTAAAATTCAAGAGAATAGAATATAAAAATAAGATTTTTCTACTTTCTCCAATTTTAAAATTTTAAATTTTAACATGATATTATATTTAATTTTATTAATTAGAATGTACTAATTTATATTGTTAATAGGAATAGTGGTTATTATTAATAATGATTTTTATTAATAATTAATAATGAAATTTACGAAAGGACAACAAAATAATAACATAAATAAAATTTATAGTTAGGACATAATTGAAAGAAGAAAGTGTAGAAGTATTTTGGCAGAAAAACTTTTCATTAGATATTAACATTTGGCAAAAATAAAAAAAAAGGTTAGATGTTCAAAAAATCTTCTTTTAGTAGTAGAATACAAATTATATGTGTTTAGGTCAAAAAGCCCTTGATAATTTAAAAAATATTTAGAAATCTCAAAATATTGCATCCTATCTTCAATTAATATTTCTTAATAACAACTAATTATTAACGAATATTACTATTTTTTTTCAAATTTTTTAAGTATTTTAAATTTTTATTTTCTTTTCTGATAATACTCAACCCACAAGCATAATAATTTCAATCATAATAATATACATAAAATTTATAATATAGACAGACTATGTACATAATAATATACATAGATATTATAATAATACAGATAACTAAAATAATATAGGAAAATTAAGATATGCACAGAATAATATAGAGAAATTAAAAAAATGCAGATACTACAATAAATAGATGAAAATAATAAATACAAATATACTAATAAAATGTCTAATCAAGTAGATTAATAATAATTTAATCACAATGCTTAATAATAATACAAAATAAAATTAATGAATACTTGTAAAAAGTATTACACTGAGAACAGATTATATTTTCATATCATTTAAAAATACTTTTTTATAATTAAATGTCTTACTTGGAAGGGTTAATAATCTGCACGGGCAAAATGAAAGAGACATAATGAGCTTTTGAGTAGAGCTTCTTAGTTAGGTGTAATGCAACATGACTGCATAGTATCGAGGAGTTCTATGGGTTGCGTAGTGTGTATATAAAGGTGTTTCATGGGTGAATAGTGGTGTTGCTGATCATGGGTTAGGACACCCCGTGATTGGTTAGGTGCACAATGGCCCTCCTAATCAAGGGTTGGTGCACCCTGTGACTAGTTAGGGTTAGGGGCCTGACTAATCACGGGTCCTCCATCCTTGTGATCAGAAAAAAGTTAAAAAAAATAAATTAAGTATTTTGGGAAATAGTTATAGCTACGTAAGGTACGATGAATTTATTTTTTGAAAAGGCGTGTTATGATCAAAAAGCCGAAAACCTTGCTCCTCTACTCTGTTAAGTGTTGATCGCATATGACTTGAGACTGCTCTACTGTGACACCTACTGTAAATCAATGATTCAATAATGTTGAATGGTGTAAAATGATGTTGTTTAGCTTTCACTCGGGTTGGGTGGCGATTATGGGTAGTTATGTTTAGTCGATGCCACCTAACTTGCACCCGCTCTAACTTAATTATGATCTGATTTGGTAAACAACTTAATGCATGACTTTTAACTAATTTGACTAAATTTAACTGGTTAACTTATGAAATTAACTAATTTGCTCGTTTGGTAAATAATTGTTGTAATTAGCTGTTGTCTCTCAAAACATTGAAATGCACAACATTGCAATTTGCAGCATTTTGTTTTAGTGTTTGTCTTATGCACTAAATTACCCTTCTGATTATGTGGTTCTGCTGCTTTACTCCTCTATTGGTTTGCTAGTTTTGCATGTGTGCTATGAGTTAAAAAATGAAGATGCAAGATTGGAGCAATTGTTGCATTTGATTTGTGTTTTTATAAGAAATTTATTTATTATAAAAATTATATTAATTTAGTTTTTAAAGGAATATTTAATTTATAATAATATATTATTTATATGAAATTTAATTTATTAAATAATATATAAAATTTAAAATATTAAAATAAAAATATTTAGATAATTTATAAAATATATTCATACTCTTATTTGTTATTTTATATACAAACAGTTAATATAAATAATTAATTTTATTAAATATTTTTATTTAAATAATTAATACAATCAGTTGATCAAATTAATTAATATAATTAATTATTAATTAATAATTAATTAAATTAATTAACCGGATCGACAAACAAGGCTTATATTTTGTTCACACTCGGCACCAAACCGATACTATTCGGCTTGCTGAAAAACCCAAAATCGACTCACCAAAAATCGGGTTAGGTTGGGCGGTTTTCACCAAATTACCCCAACTTTTCCACCCCAAAAGTAAACAGAGTTAATCGGAGTTGGCATAATTTTATTATTTGAATTTTAATTTTTCGGGCACTTTCGTGTGAAAATGAATAATCTATTTTTATTTTGTTATATATTTTCTTATTAATATAGCTTTACAGACTTCAATCTAGTATCCCTGTGCAGGCGTAGGCACTGCTTACTCTCCAGCGTCTCTCAGTCGACCCTTCCGTCTCTATATCTGTTGCTCTGTTGTCAACAGAGGTGGTTTCTGCCGGAAACTGCATCTCCCTCGACATCGGTGAGTTTCCCTTTCTCTCTTTTGGAATTGCTCTCAACTCATTCCATTTTTTTAAAAAACCAAAAAAATTTCAGCGCGCAATCTATCGTCGTATCGTCCTTTGCGGAAGCAGAATGCGGCTAAGTAGGGTTTTTTTTCTCAGTTTTTCATTTGACTGGTATGGTCTGGGACTTGCTCAATGATGGGTCGCTGTAATTTCTGCTCTATGTGAATTTTTTTAATATTAAGTATTTGTCATGTTTATCTTCAAATTTGAAGTGGTTTCTCAGAAATTGAAGTTAGGTTTGTTATTTTCTGTCGGGTATTCACCCATTCATGTTTTCTGCGTGATATTTTAGGGGATAAAAAAGCTAGAAGGATGTATGCCTTTTAATTTTTGGGATTAGGGCTTGAGATTTGGAAGCAGGTTGAACAACTTAGTGAAATTTGGAAGGCTTTTAATCTCATTTGTTTTATTTGATCATTGAATAAAAGAACAGTCATTTCATGGATATATTTTCTTGGGTCTGTGTTAGTTTTGGGTGAAACCCTAGAAATGGTTGGACTTAGGCGAATTACACAGAATTGTTTCTTGTCTATGTTATTTTGAGTTTGATTCTGATAGTTGATATTTGCATTAGAGTCCTGGAGGACTGACCCTCTATTGCTGGGAAAATTAACAAAGTTTTGGAGATTGAGTTTATATTTGATATTTTAGTATTACTATGCATTTTCTTTTCAATAGAAATTTGAAAGTTTATCATGTAAGGTTAGGACATTTGCGTGCTTGAAAAATGGTTTAGTATCTTCTTGTAAGCATGGCTAGTCATTTTCAGTTGTCATGTAAATACATTTGTTTTGTGACTTTTGACTGCTCCTCTATGTTTACCTTGTTTGTTGTTTTTAATTCATTTAATCCAAATATAGTAAAACTGAAAGTGCTTTGACACATAACCGACTTTGTATGCTTATATGCTCAACATCTATAACAGGATGCCTCTAGCACACTGTAATTTTTTTACGATGGTCAGCAGAATGCCTTCCATTTGAATTCTTTAGATATAAATGGTGAATATATGATGGTAGGTATATGGGAACAAAAGGATCACTTATTGACATAATTGAGTATCTATGACCTTATTTGTTCTTTACCATTATGCATGAGCAAATTAATTGTTCGTTTGGAATGTTTTTTGATTTTTTCAGCAAATTAGGAGCATATCTTATGAACAATACTAAGTTTTAAGCTTTTCTCTTTCCCCTTCTTCTTCTTCTTCTTCTTTCTTTCTGTGTTGTGGATGTAGGTCTTCTTGCATGTTATAATGAAAAAGAGGTTATGGATTGCTACCTCTGGTATCCTGTTTGTGAATGCTGTGAAAGTTCAGTAAACTTCTACTCAAAAAATTGAAGTCTATCAACAACAATCCATTGGAAGGTATTGTATCGTTATAGATTGCTACCTCTGGTATCCTGTTTGATTCCCTTTTGATGATATTGGAAGCCTCCCCCCCCCCCCCCCCCTCGTTTGTGTGGGCAGTGCAAATTTGATTCTAATGAGACAACCATCTAATCCTTAATTCTGTAGTTTATTCCTTATGGTGACAATAACATGATGTATCAGGACTCCTTTATCCATCTTATGGGGTTTTTTATGTAATTCTCTCCTCTGTTGTCTTCACAATTCATGCTACAAATTCTTATGTACTTGGCCTCGTTCCATATTCCACCACTTCCCTATGCCAATACACATACACACAGAATAGAAATGTGATTTGTATGTTTTGGTTCAGTCCTTATCATTGTTAGCTTGTTGCTTAGTGTGTGCTATTTTTTCTGCAGAAACATTTTAGACAGTTTTTTCACTAATGGCTGACCATCGAAATGGAAGTGGCCAGCATCCAAATGGAAAGGCTAGCGCAGCTGGAACTGCATATAATATTGATCTGGATGCATTTCAATCACGTTTGAAAGTATTTTATTCACAATGGGATGAACATAATACTGATCTATGG